>JPJU01000098.1:0-13637 GCA_000750735.1 Pseudogymnoascus sp. VKM F-4246
TGAGGGGAGGGGAAGGGGTAGTGGTATGGGCTACAGTATGGGAATGTATGGGAATGACTGTGAGTAACTGTGACTGTGATGGGAGGGACGTATGAGAGTGAATCTGGGTGAATCTGGGTGATGTCTCAGGACGTGCGTGCCTGCCTTGTCTGTACTGGTAACTTGCTTGTTATCTGCCATATTGAGTGCATTCCACAGTCACAGTCACAGCCACTGTAACAATGATCACTGAGCGAGAATACCACATCCCATTCGTAACTGCTACATTCCCCAGCCATACTTAGATATACGATATAATACTGTACGCAGATGTAGCCTGTTGTAACCTATACATACATACATTGGTGTCAAAACCCGGAACCAAGTCTGGAGCGGGGGTTGCGTCCAAGTCGCGTGAGCAAGGGAAGGGAAGGGCACGAATAGCAACGAATAGCACGAATTCGGGGGCGGAGCTTGCCGCATGCAGCTAGTGCGTTACCTGAAATCCGGGGGAGGTGTGGGTGGGTGTGGGTACGTGTGGAGTTGAAAGAGCTTCGCTGCCGTCACTACTGCTTGCTAATGTACCCACTACAATCCACTTTACGCACAACTTGCACCCACGTAAGACCCGGGGAGGAGGGGTGTTGAGGTGTTGAGGTGTGTCGTGATCCACAGTAGCAACGACAGGTGTTGACGGCGATGAGATGGATGGGGATGGGACAGTTTAGATGGGATATGAGGTGGTAGTAATTGATATTTAAACATCACTAATACTCAAAATCTACTCTCTACACCAAACTGCGCGAAAAACAACATGCTCACACTACCACTCTCCAGTCGTGACTTTGACGCCTACTGTACTGTACCAAGTAACACCCCTCCCATCCCATCCCCCACCCCAAGCGATCCCCAAAAGGGCCCGGGCCCAGGCCACATGATTGGCTGGCTGTTTCACTCATCGCCGTCATTCCCGTATCACGCGTTTATCAACCAGCCAGTGTGACGCTGCGATGCTCGCCGGAACCCCCTCTCTTTGTCACTGTAACTTGCGTTTGTTGAGCACGTAACGAAAAATGGAGGGGTATCAGTGTACGGTACTATTGAGTGTACAGTACAGTACCTCGGCCGTGGAGGGCGGCTGTGATGGGCGACGGGCAATCGATAAGGGATAACGGATAACAGACACTGGGTAACGGATTAGGATAAAGATGAAGATGGAGATAGGACAGCCAGACTTCAGACAGGGAGTTGGACGAGTACGGGTACGATTGGAAGGCGTCCTACAGTACCCCAGGCCCCCCAATCAACCATCAACTGCTCACCCAAGAGGGTCATATATTAAGCACCGCTATAGATGATACCAAAGCTCACGGCATGATAAGCGGGTCAACTTCTTATACTGGCGTATAGGTCAAGATACGTTTTATACTGCAAAAGATAAAATGGGGCTTACCGGTGGCATCGATTAAGTCGGGGAGGGGAGAACATGACGTGCACGTGAGCATAGAGATTTGGCCGCAGAATGGCAGATACTCACTTCCTAGGGCCACAAGTTTGGAGCTCTCAGCTCTCCAGGGGGTTCTTTGGGTCCTTACCAGCACGCTACTTTAATTTGGGGAAGTCTTGAGAATGGTCAAGGGATGCCTGGATCTTTTGGCTGGTAATCTCATATGTCACATGCTCTCTGAGTAGTAGAGACTGCCCAAAGTTCTTCAGGATTAGGCTTCAACCTATCCATATAGAGCTGTAGAGTATGGAATTTAAAATGGGCAGTTGTAAAATAGATATTCTATTACATATATAACGTACATGTATAACGAAAGCGCAAAACAAGCGAAAGCGCAAAAATATCACGACCATAGGAGCTGTCAACCTAACATAGTATTTCTCAACAACACAACATGCCTCAGAAAAACGACGAGAGTGAATTAAACTCAGCTATCCAAGCTATCCATCAAGACCCTACACTACGCATTTATACTACAGCCAAACTTTATTCTGTAGATCACTGCAAGCTAGGTTGTCGTCTAAAAGGTGTACCTTCACAACGCGATATCCAAGCCAACTTAAGGAAATTAACAAACCTAGAGGAATCTGTCCTTGTTCAATACATACTCGACCTTGCTTCCAAAGGATTTCCTCTGCAGATGTCTATTGTTAAAGATATAGCAAATCAACTTCTTACAACATATAATCAACTACATGTCGGGACACGTTAGACTTCCAACTTTATCAGACGCCACCTACAACTCTAGACACGCTTCTAGCGCAAATACAACTACTAGAGGGCTAAGTGCGAAGACCTAGAGGTTATCTGTGGTTGGTTTGAGCTTGTACAGAATATAATTGTAAAGTATAGAATCAACAATGCAGATATCTACAACTTTAATAAGACTGGGTTTATAATAGGCGTTATCTCAACTGCTATGGTTATAACAAGCTCAGACAGGCATACAACAGCAAAGAAGGTACAGCCTAGTAATCAGGAATAGGTTACAGTAATCTAAGGCGTTAGTTCTCAAGGTTAGGTAGTGCTGCTATTTGTCATTGCTATAGGCAAAAACCACCTTATATCTTAGTATAAGAACAGTAGATTTCTAAGCGATTAGGTAATTGCTATTACTAAAAATAGCTAGACTACAAACAAGAGAGGTATAGATTAGATCTAGCATTTTGAGAAGTATACAAAGACCTAGAGTGTTAGTGGTTATTGCCTCTTAGTCCTTAATAGTTATAAGAGCTACTACTTAGTTGAGTTTAAGTAGTACTACAAAGAACACAACATTATAACGCTCTATATGCCTACTTACTCCTCCTATATACTCTAGCTACTTAATGTTAGCTGTTTTGGCCCTTTAAAGAAGGCTTATAGTTGGCAAATTAAAGATATAATATAGGCTTATATTTCTTACATTATAAAGGATGACTTCTTTCCTACCTTCTACGCTACATTTAACACTATAATAACAGAAAGTAACATTTAAGGCAGGTTCTAAGGAGTAGGACTTCTTCTATTTAACCCTAAGAGAGTGATCTCTACACTTGATCTTAAGTTAAAGACACTAACACCTCTAAGCTCCCGCCTAGGTACTACTTAACCTTAGGTTTCCTAAACGCTAAACAACCTAATTAAAGCTATGTTATAGTCTACATTTATTAAAACTCAGATTTCAAACCATTAAAATAGCTCTTTAACATTAATCTATATAGCTGTTAACTAGTTTACAAAGGGTACATTGTAAATAATGCATCAATTAGCATTGTTAAAGGCAGAGAACCAAAACTTGCAATAGGCAAATGAAGTGTTAAGTAAGCGGAGGAAGGTAAGAAAAACACGACTACAGTAAGGAGGATCACTTAGTCAACAACAGGCGTAGGAGCTACAGGATAAGAGGGATGTTATAGAGCAGGTAGCGTAGGAAATAAGGGTAAGGAGTGGTTGGAAGCTAAGAGAAGAAACGCGTGTACGCTACTGTAGGAAGTGTAGAGAGACTGGACACAACGCGCGCACTTGTTAGATTGTAATAGACACGTCTGAGGAAGAGGACTCCGAGTAGTTTCAATTGATTTCTTATGTTGTAGTGGATTTATTGCAATTCTTGTGGTGTGGTCGTGATATTTTTGCGCTTTCGCTTGTTTTGCGCTTTCGCTTGTTTTGCGCTTTCGTTATACATGTACGTTATATATAAATATTTATAAAACAGACTGTGGTGTCTTGGGTGCGGATTACATGGGTACGGATTCGCTTAGGAGACCATCCTCTCAGGAGCGGGAGGCTCCGCTCCCAGGAGAAGTCGCGCAGGGTTCTCCCAGAATGGGAAGTCTCCCACGAGAACTATCCTGACTACCCATTTGGCACGACGCTACATATAAGTAGACAGTTATTTCTTAGATAGGAGGTTCATGATCAGCTCACTATAATCAGTGGAACGCTGTTAATGTGTGCATTAGCTGTTCGAAGTAGGAAATAATTTGCCGACGCCTAAATATCCTCTATGACTGAAATGCCTTGCCTAAGTAAAGCTGTTATACTTCCTTATGCCTGTTCTCTGCTGCTAAGGATGGTGTCATCTAGCCATTCTTGTCCTTTGTATCCACCTTAGCGTCATTCACCTTAGCTCCCTTCACTACTAGTATCTGAGCGAAAGCCTTGTCCCGCCTCTGCACCGGCCACGGCAGGTCGTAATAAGCCTTTGCATCTCTCTCAGCGCCCTTCCCCTTTAGCATTTAGAGCCGCCCAGGACAGCGGCGTCCGGAAGCAATAATCCTTTGCATCTATCTTAGCGCCCTTCTCTACTAGCATCTGAGCGACAGCGGCGTCCCCGCCCTGCGCCGCCCACGACAGCGGCGTCCGGTAGAAACAATCCCTTGCATCTATCTTAGCACCCTTCCCTACTAGTAGCTGAGCAACAGCCTTGTGCCCGTTCTGCGCCGCCCACGATAGCGGCGTCCGGTAGAACGTATCATCCTCAGAGTCGACATCGACATTAGACTTCCTTTCGACCAGAAGCTGCACAATAGTTGTAAGACCAAAATAAGATGTAATAATCAAATCATTACTATTCACTGGTAGTGGAGGTCGATGGCCACGTTGAAATTCCCAAAGTTGAAATCTCCGAGACCAAAATGGGAACCATTGGGACGTATTGTGGCAGAGTTGGAGCGCATCCTTCCCTAGCTCCTTGTCGGCATACTTTCCCGCTTGTTGAAAGTGGAATGTCCAATTTATTGATGCATATAAAAGGAAAGAGCTACTGACTTGAAATTCAAGTTGGAGGTAGCGCATACACGCTTTCAACGCCTCTAAATGCGACATCTGGTGTGCAAATGTATTCTTCCAACACAAAGGACTCCAAGAGTTAAGGATGCCGTTGTTGCTAGTTAGAAACTCTTTAGCTGTTTAGTGAATGAGATATATCTTTTGATCAACAATACTAACAAATAGGCCGCAGAAAGTTTTGATTTTCTTTTGAAATTCCGCGTCTGTTCTGTCTAATGCCAACTTTCGGTCGCTATTTGAGGTACAGAGCTCGCCATTTTCTTCCATGTGTGGTATCTCGAGGGCTATGTTCATTTCTTGTAAGGTTAGAGGTCTCTCCACTGCTAAAATAAGGCGTAACACCCTTCGGGCTTGATGTGGTTTCGTTGCTCTTTTCAGAATATTTTCATATGCTTCGTCAACAGAAAGTGGTATTGTTTCTATAAGCCGTGTCAACCTCCGTTCTGTTGACTCAAGCGATCTTGAAATATCTTGGAGAATCAAATACACCCAGAGATAGGTTCGATTGTTATAGGTTTTAAGATGCTGTATAAGGCTGTTTTGGGCTCCGTCGTCAAGTGGAGGGCGGCGGCCGCTGGCAATGCGGGTGACCTCGCTGGCAATCACCTTTATCAAAATATCCCAAAGCGTCCTGAAAGGAAACTTCGACCCGTGAATCTCGTAATCTGGTATTGCGTGTTCTTTTATGAGCCATGTCTTCTGCCTAAAGAGCTGATGAAGTATAGAGCAAAGCGCATTGACCCCGCTCCCCCGCTCTGTATTATCTTTAAAGAAGAAGTAGCTTATAGATGCCGTCCTTGTATTTAGATTCCCGGTATGAAGCAATCCCTCATCCACTAAGGCCTTGAGAGAGCTGATTTGCCGCTTCCCGGGCTTGCGGTAACCCAAAGAAGGCTTTTTGTAGTATCTTGGCACCATGCAAGAAACTTTTCATGTTGGAGGAACCATTAACATGTCCCCTCTACCCGTTCCGGGTTCACATCTTTTTGATCCTGGTAGGGGAAAGAAAGTGCCTGCATACACTTCTTCTCGTCATCTGACAATGATAGATCAGCGCGAATCTTATCCATCATATCCTTGATCCTGCCGGACACAAGCTTAAAGTTTGGGTCCTTAGGCCCCCGATATTTGTTCATCATTGCGTGACGAACGTCAAGCGGGATGTGCTCGTGGCAATCTAAACAAGCGGAGACTTTATCCACTAGCTTTATAACACTAAATGATAGGCTTCTTCATAGTGGGTTATAAAACTTAAAATCATTTCGTTAACTGGCAAATTCCGACTAATCGCGTTGGATATCAGCGTTTTTCGAGTTTCATAAAAGCATCGTATCTCAATTCCTGCCTGCGTCCGACTTCGCACTGTCAATTTTCCGAATTCAGCCACTAGGCTTTCTAGTCTGCTAGAGTTTTCCTTTAGGTCGTCAAGAAGCGTATTAGAGGACTCCTGGTCTGGGCCTAGAACTCTGAGAACGAAGTTTTTCCAGCCCGCGAAAGTTGCTGCTTTGGTTCCTCGCAGTGGTGATCCCAAGAATATGACACCAGCCGTCCGATTAAACACAGCCTTTTTGTATTCCGCAGCGCGAAATGCAGTTACTAGCGCCTATTTTTTTTTCTCTTATAAGCTTTGATCAACAGCAGTTAGAGCGTAGGAAATGCTTTAATATTCTTACTTCTTACCTCAGCAACTACAACGCCGCTGAAGCAGGATCCAATGAAGATAATTTTCTTGACTTAAAATCATCACGTCTGTCCTTTATAAAATTTGATAACGCTGCAGCAAGGCCATCAAATTTCACTGTTTACGCGAATAGTTTGAGTTGTAGTCAAACGCCCAAATTCGAGCTCCCTTAACAACCGATGGTAACATGTCGGCATCTTTTAGCCAATAGAAGGAACGGCCTCTTGGACCTGTGTTCCGCTCGTATGCGGTCCATGTTTTTGAAGAGATGGTCTCAACACCGTGGGCTGCAATAATGCTAGATATGAATTAGGCTGCGTCTTTGATTCGAAAAATGGATGCATACTCCACAGTAGTATTGCCTTTCAACCCATCGGCGGGGAATATTGGATAAAGCCTTGGAAGCTGGACGATCTCGGGATTGTCGGTGTGTCTACCCGGACGGTTAGCAGAGAGACAAACGGTTGACAGAGTTGGTGGTATTTCCGGTTGAGAACTAGAGATCGGCCAGTGAGCCTTGCTCAAGTCGAATAGAAAAGAATTCGCGAAATTGTAGCCTCGCACCGACTAACAAACAAGCCATAATGAACGCCAAGCATGATACGCTAACCAAGATGCCAGTATAGCGAGTACAAAATAGAGATCCGAGGACATGAGGTTGGTTTAGTAGGACACTCCGCAGCAGAGGGGTGTTGGAAAGCTAGAGGAGACAGCTGAGCCGAGCAGGTGATCCGGCTTGCTTTGTTGCTCGAGTATGCCGATAATAGAATAACATTCAAGAAAGTGTGTAATTTATAGAACACTATCCTTGAGAAGTTGCAGTTGTCTCGAATTAGATAAGATGGCATCGTTATAGTACTGTGGGCGCATACAGACGATTTCCTATTGGTGAATCGAATAGGGGTTTTCAGCCTCACTTGAAGAATAAATATGGGTAGTTTCTAACGGAACATTCAAAGTTTAACATTAAACATTAAAATTCCTTGTCCCCTCAGTCGTAACAGTGACAATGTCTATAATTAATACCAAAATTGAACTTAACAAAGATCTCTTACTTGTCACATTAGCGACTGGTGGGAACAGCCTCCGCAGAGCTCGTCAAGACGACTTGCACTGCCTCCCCGGCCAGGCTCGAACTTCACTCAACAATGCTCCTCTTATGAAATACCTCAGAGAAGCTCTCTTAGCTCCGAATCTTGATAAGATAGCTCGATTTCTTTGGCTGGTTCGTATAATAAATGTCTTAGTGAGCTAGGAGCATATCTTAACTATCGCTCAAGGCAGCCACGCCACACCATGGTCACATCTCCCCCCTCCACTTCCAGGCGGCCCGGGGCCGGAGCGTTACGGTCACCGAGAATGTCTACCTTCACCTCGTATAGCATTATAACCAGATATTTATCAAACCTCTCCCGGCGTATCTCCTCTCGTCTGCCTTCTGGGAATACGTCGAGAAAACAGACGAAGAGGTGTGGCAGGCCGCGACGGGCTTTATGCGAACATACTCCTACCTCATCAAATATGAAATCGATTTTCGAAAAGTCCAGAGTACGGAGCTAGGACTTATACCGACCCATGACGGGATAAATCCCATCACATACGAGCGATTTGCACAGTTCATCGCTCCGTTCGCAGAGATTAATGACGATAGGGTTACGCCTCGCTATCAATATGGAGAGATACGCTTGTCCCGTTTGAACTGGTTTGCGCGCTTCTTCCTAGGGAGATTGACCTATCATCATATTCACGCTCAGTGGAACGAGTACCTTAGCAGGGTCTTAGCACCATTTCTGACTCTATTCTTGCTACTGTCCACGGCGCTCAGTGCTATGCAAGTAGAGCTCGCAGTTCAAAGCGCCACTCGCGATTCTGGGAGCTGGGCCGCATATACTCAGATGTGTCGTTGGGTATCTGTCCTCGTTCTTATTCTTATCGTCATGATTTGTACTTTGTTAATCTTTCTCATACTATTATATGTATACACGATCAGGTCTTTGCACTAAATGTTTTACGGCAGAAAAGATCGAAACAGAGGCTAGAGACTAGTTTAAAATCAGGTGTGGTTTAAAATCGATTGCGGCGATTTCATCGCCAAAATTATCTTTTATGAGTGACCCAACCTTCTCAAAGATAAAAGGAAAGAAGCTGCAAGTATTTAATCAGAGCCCCAACCCTAGAGGTGGGTGGGAGTAAGACTATATTATTATGGTAATGAAAAGTATTCTAATAAGGCATTAGAAGTAGACTGCGGACTAATGTAACCAAGAGCTTAAGTAATAGAAGAAAGCAGCTTCACCACTCCCTCATGCCCATTCTCTATAGCCAACGAGAGTGGCGTCTAGCCAAATCTGTTTTTAGTTTCTAGCTTAGCGCCCTTGTCAAGCAGCAGCTTCACTACTCCCTCATGCCCGTTCCCTGCAGCTAACGAGAGTAGCGTCTGGCCACTGCTGTCTTTAGTCTCTAGCTTAGCGCCCTTGTCAAGTAGTAGCTTAACCACTCCCTCATGCCCATTCCCTGCAGCCCACGAGAGTGGCGTCCGGCCACTGCTGTCTTCAGTCTCTAGTTTAGCGCCCTTGTCAAGTAGTAGCTTGACTACTCCCTCATGCCCATTCCCTACAGCCCACGAGAGTGGCGTCCGGCCACTGCTGTCTTCAGTCTCTAGCTTAGCGCCCTTGTCAAGTAGTAGCTTAACTACTCCCTCATGCCCATTCCCTGCAGCCCACGAGAGTGGCGTCCAGCCACTGCTGTCTTGAGTCTCTAGCTTAGCGCCCTTGTCAAGCAGCAGCTTCACCACTCCCTCATGCCCATTTCCTGCAGCTGATGAGAGTGGCGTTAGGCCACTGCTATCTTGAGTCTCTAGCTTAGCGCCCTTGTCAAGCAGCAGCTTCACCACTCCCTCATGCCCATTCTCTATAGCCAACGAGAGTGGCGTCTAGCCAAATCTGTTTTTAGTTTCTAGCTTAGCGCCCTTGTCAAGCAGCAGCTTCACCACTCCCTCATGCCCATTCCCTGTAGCCCACGAGAGTGGCGTTAGGCCACTGCTGTCTTCAGTCTCTAGCTTAGCGCCCTTGTTAAGCAGCAGCTTCACTACTCCCTCATGCCCATTCCCTGCAGCCCACGAGATTGGCATCTGGCCAACGCTATCTTCAGTCTCTAGCTTAGCGCCCTTGTCAAGCAGCAGCTTCACCACTCCCTCATGCCCATTTCCTGCGGCCAACGAGAGTGGCGTCCGGCTATGGCTGTATTTTGAGTCGATGTTGACTATGTCAGAGTTAAGTAGCGACTTGACGATGGCCTCGTGCCCGTCCCGCGCAGCTAGTAACAGCGGCGTCCAGCCCTCTTCATCTATTTCATTCGTGTTTACTACATTGCCTTTGAAGAGCCTACATAGTAGGTCGTACATAAGTGAATCTTGCTCTGAAATGAAAAAGAGGTGCTGTAGCCAATATGCCTTCGCATATGAATGAAAGTGGAATTCATCCGCTAATTGAGGACTGACAAGCTTGCTTGTTTCTGCAAGAGTCTTTTCAATGTTGAAGTTAGGTTGCTTCCTAGACTTCAAAAGCCTTAATGCAAGACTTTGAACACTGCTTGGTACGTCTAGTGTTGAACGAACGATTTGGGATGGCGCTGATGCGGTCATTATTTGCTGGACCACCCTAGTAGACAGCTGGGTTCCAAAAACGCCATAATTGAGGTAGGTGACAATAATGTTTGCTATTGTTCTGTTTGCGCTATCAATTGTGATTCCTATATTAGCTGAGTCTTTAAACCTGCTAAAGAGAAATTGCTTAACGCTATGGTGCACGAGTCGTATGGTCTTCTCCTCTTCATCGATAGTAAGGAGGCTTCCACAGCAAGTCAATGTTGAATATATATCATTAAGACGCTTTGAGGGGTTCCAAACAGCGTCGCCAGGGACAACGCTCAAGGCATCTCGAAGTGCTTCTGCTGTTAAGGGACGGCAAGCTATAGTTATAAGCTCTAATATCCGTCTCTGATAAGGCTTTCCATATTGTTCTGATTTCCGTAGAATACGAAAAAAAGTTTCTGAGAGATCCTTAGGAAGATCCGCTAGAGCCTGGCGAATAGCATCATCTGTTTTCATGTTGCATAAGGACTCGATTTGTAGAGCTACCCAGAGAAACATTCCTTGGGATCCATTAATGAGGGCGTCTTGGATTTCTAGTATAAGCACGGGATTTCCTATCACCAGCCTTTTAGACTCTATGCAACTCTCTAATTCTGCCAAGATAAATGCGTCAATATCAGGGTTATCATCTGGAATTGATGTGACCTGGGCGTCAATGAACCGCTCTGGGCTTAATTTCAAAACGTTGCCAGGATCAAGTCGGACTGATACACATACAAGTAGTGAAAATGTGTTCTGAAACTTCCAGAGCTGTTTGATTAATATGTCTCTTTCAGCTGGGTCACATTCATCCAGCCCGTCAAGGACGAAGTACGCTCTTGACGTAGGTGGAAGAGAGTGTTGGAGTAAACTGAAAATCTCTTCGAAATCCAGAGCAAGATTAGTAGTGGTCTTATCAATGAATCTCGCTACTATTGCGAGATCTGCCATTAGGCGCAACAATTGTCGGGCTAGAGAACCAATGACTGTCCGCGCTTTCAAACTTTCTAGAATGTCGTGCCGGCAAAAGAAGTAAGCAACTGTAGCATCCTTACTTCGACAGTCAAGATTTAGATCATCAACTAGGTTAGCTAGCAGAACGGATTTTCCAGATCCTAGCCCGCCTGTACATATTAGTGTACAGGAAGATTTTTGATCTTTCCAGTCCTTATATGCAACAATTTGGTTGAGTAGAGTTGTGTTTCCGATCTTTCGCATCTGCTTCCATGTCGTCTCATAATCATATATAGAGCAGGAATCGAGGACCCGTACGTTTGTCTTTAGCTTTTGCCGAAGCGATACAGATTCAGAAAACTTCCTAGAAAAAGCTCTGAATTTAGAGTTATCTTGGGCTTCCTCCTCAATCATTTTTGTCGTTAGCAGGGTCGCCTCCTCTTTAATCTCATTCGCCCAGCGGTCGAGATTGGATTGGTATGTTGTTATGTCTGAATCACTTAGAGTAGATGCAAATTGCGCTAAGGCAGACTTCTGTGTAAACTTTAACGATTGATGGCAAAGATGAACCACCACAATGAAATATTCGTGCAGGTAGGACTGCATTTTCTTAGAGCGGGGATATAGCAATGCCATCATCTGGTAACGAGGGGCCGAGCGACCAGCGGTCATAAGGAGTTCTGATAACTTTTCCAGATAGGAAGTGAAGTTTGTAATTGACTACGAAGATTTTAGTACAAGATGCAACTAAAGATGTCAAGGGTTACTGACAAGCAATGACATTCGCACCAACGACCAGACGCCGCAAGCGATTAGATTCTGTGACCCGCCTACTATAACATCACCAAGCGCAGCGAATTGCTGAACGCCGTGCAGAAAACTGATCAGCCGAGGCGCAAAACAACGTCTGCAACCAATCTTTCTAGTAGCGTCTCCAATTTCAGCTATGAGTTGGTCAACATCGCGGAGATCTGGAGGCGAAGCGTGCGATTGAGATCTGTAGGTAGCTTTCTGGTCACTCGAGAGGTCAGCAACAAACTGCGACACGGCTTGCGCTAGACGAATTTCGGACTTTAGCGGCGAAGCCTTTGAAAATACAATAGACATGGTGGTGACCAAAGGCACTACGGATAACGTCGCACATCAAGCAAAATCGCCTATATTCCTAGAATAATTATGTGGGAAGATAGAAGCTAAGTAGAGGTTGGTTTGGGATGAGCTGATAAAAGGCGTCAGGTGCTGCATGCACAGCCACAACGAGGTTTGAACAGTGATTGGTGTAGCTGTCGTTATAATTAGATGTTGAAGGATTGGGCAGCAATACTGAGGCTGATGATTTATTGTCTATCGCTTATTCTGCCAATGACTGATCGCGTTTACTAAGCGGTGCCGCAATGTGTAACTATTTACTTGCTGAGCCCCAATGTGTAACTGAGTTACACATTGCGGCTCAGCGGCTCAGCAAGGGACGACGTGGATTTGCAAGTGCGTGACTCTAGGGGGATGTCGCTCTTGGGTGCCGCGGCGGAGTATGGGCATCTGGATGCGGTTCGGTTGCTGCTGGGGTGGGGTGGCGGAGTGGAAGTCGATGTGCGGGATAATAATGGGATGACGCCGCTGCTACTGGCGGCGTGGTCGAAGGAGTCCCACAGAGTGCAGGGGAGGCGAGATGAGCTGGAGGTGGTGAGGCTGCTGTTGGAAACCGAGGGCGTGGATGTGCACGTTCGGTATGAGGATGGGAGGGGCGTCCTCGCTCAAGCAGTGGGATGCCGTAAGGGGAACATGGATATGGTGGCGCTGCTGCTGGAGGGCGGCGTGGACGTCGAGGCACGGGATAAATGGGGGGCCACGCCACTGCTGGCGGCAGCGGAGTGGGGGAATACGGAGGTGGTGCGCTGCTGCTGGAGAGGGGTGGTGTGGATGTTCACGCGCGTAATTTCGATGGGATGGGCGCGTTAAGTCTCGCGGCGAGGCATAGGAATCATGGGGTGATGGCGCTGCTTCTAGAGCGGGGCTATGCGGATGTTAACGAGCTGGATAATGATGCCCGCACGCTGCTTGCGGTGGCGATGGAGGCTCGAGAGGCGGATCGGGGGGACTCGGAAGATGATGGGAATTATCATGATGTGGTAGAGGTGGAGTGAGGCATTGGGGGGTGACAGATTCTTCCCTGTGTCCGCCTGCGTCTAGGTGACGATTAAACCTACTGTGGGATACCAAGGAGAAACCAGATTTGTGTATGAGATGACTCGGGGTAGAATGCGTATATTCAATGTAAGAAACTCATAGGGGTATCCCTTCCACCAGGCTTGGGATTGAATAGACATATGCTGCGAGCATAAGGTGGTGAAACAGATGGTGGATTGCTCGCAAAGAATGAATAGACGTTCTACGCGCACATACAGAACAGGAATTAACACACGCAGCACAAAATGCCAAAAGAACGTAGTTATTGCTTTTATTTCTCCGTTCCCCTCCGCATGACAACAAGAGAAGCCCCACACCTACGAATGGCCAACAATCTTCTTCGGCTGATACAGCTCCTCCAAATACTTCTCCTCCTCCTCCGTCAACACCTTCCCCCTAACCCCCAGGGCCTCATCAATCCTCGC
>JPJU01000099.1:0-34077 GCA_000750735.1 Pseudogymnoascus sp. VKM F-4246
CCCCTCCAGCTCGTCCTTGTAGTCCTTCTCCAGCTGAACGGTGCAGTATAAGTCGGAGCCTGAACCTCCCCACAGCCAATGATCCTCCCTTGCTTATCAAGACGTCCGTTGCATCCTTAGCCAGCTCGTTATTACGGCCCTTCTCCAGCCAATTACCTCTCCCTAGGTCACCAGGACATTCGTTGCTCGTTACATCCGTGACCAGCTCGTCACTATGACCCATCTCTGGCTGGCTGTGCAGTATTAATTGGAGCCTGATCTCTTTGCCAGCCAATCCCTAGCCAATGACTCTCCCTCCGCCCCTCCCTTAACTCAACGGGACTTTGTTGCATCCTTGACCAGCTCATCATTATGTCCCTTCTCCCGCTGAACTGTGCAGTATTGTGAGCCTGACCTCCCCTTCGGCCAATGACCTTTTCCCCCTCCCCCCTAGGCCCCTCCAGTGGTCTATGCAGCCGGAGCTGACTAGCTGAATGTGTAGGTTTGTTTGCGCCGGCGTTGGTTTTCGATGGATTGGAGACGCATTTTTCCTCCCTTGCAGCTTCATCATTCTGCCTTGACGAGGAATTCAGCTCCTGCACTTCTCCATCCCGTTTCGGAAGTTACAATGATGGCGTCTCACTGCATAGCTTCAAGATGTCGGCGCGTTTGAAGCAGCTTGCCATTATGAGGTTGAGTCGTATTGCTTGAGTGACTGCCCATAGTTGCTGCGGAAACGAAGCACATAATGGCGTTGAATATAGTATTCCTCTGTGGAAGTGGACCGGTAAATATTGGTCGTTTATAGCTGTCATTAAAAGAGAGTCAAAACTGGCGTAGATGGAAATCTCCAATTTTTGCGGGCAGCGAATACTGCGGGAGAGCATAATCTGGAGGTCAACCGCGCTAATACATCGCCTGAGCCGGGTCGGCGCTAATGCAGGCCCGGCTCAGGCTTGCTCGGCCGGGCTCAGCCGGCTCAGTTACAGATCAGTCCTGCTCACCCAAAGCTCAGGTTAAAGCAGCAACAGCTCAGGTCTAAAGACGGAAGTGGAAATTGTCCATGTCGAGAGTCCGGTAGTAGATTAGCTGTTCTACAGTCTGGTGGTACTGTGATTGTCGCCGTACTGTATGTCGAATTGCTCGATCATCTGCTAGCTCATTCCACAAATCAGGGGTTGGACTGTGTCCGCTGGCAGTACAACAAGATAGATACTGTAAGGCCAGTCATTAGCTCGTTCTGGTTAGCGCTGACTTGGCTGTGACAGAGCTCTCTATCGAGCACGCGTGCTAATTGAAGACCTTGAAGCATGTCTTCTTTGACGAAGCCCACTGTGCATATACAGAGACTACGTTTCGAGAACGGCTAGCCTAACTATGGCGACTGCGCTATCTCGAAGCCCCGACGACGTTTCTCATAGCGACACTACCTAAGGCGCTAGAAGGAACGTTGTTTAACTGCATGCTACTGAGCAAGCTGCATACTGTCATCTACCGGCAACCTACGTGGCGGAAGACGATCTAGTATGAGGTGGTAGATAGTAAGGGAGCGTTGACGACAGACATCGTTAGTAGTATAGTGTAGATCTACTACAGGTATGCCTACTCTGGCCCCACTACTATCCTGTTGACTGTGTACAATGTGCTTCTATCTATATTGTGCACTTGACGTAAATCCCTCCCTACCCTATCCTATCCAACGGCTTGCTTGCACTTAGGTCAATTTGATAATATCAACTCCCTGACATTTTCTAGAATGCCCTCTGACTGAAGTAACTGCTGGGCCTCCATGCAGCTCACACTGCCCGCTGTCTTGGTTCCTCTAACCTTTGGCGTCATTGCTGCTTCTAATAACAAAATTTACGGTTATTCTAATGATCTACTGAATACTACCCTGATGTTTATTATATTCACTTATGGGAATTTCAACTCAATTTATTTTATAATGGGACAAGTCATACTAACGTATTTCACAGCAAGTCGCCATCCCAAGCGAGTCGCTAGCAAAAACTAAAAAACGCGTCAACTTCACTACAGACAAAATGACACCACTACCACAGGCCCAATCCTCTAATAAAGAGGAAAGAATACTACAAGCTATACAAGCAATCGAACAAAGCTATTGTCAAAGTGTTCAATCAGCTTCAGAATCGTACGATGTGCCCCGTACAACTTCCACCCGGAAGAAGTCCCAGTGTGAGTCCATAATGAAGAAGGAAGAAGGTTATAATTTTAGACGGAGGATACAAATTTGATCATTAGGCAAATATGAACAAATTTTTGGGTTTTTATCCTACCTCAAACCATCGAGTTCCGTCCGAAAGTAAATCAGAGTGCATTTGCTCCCCAATATACCTAAAGACTGCTAAAGACGTCTCCCGAAGTAACCCCTACATAACCCCTATATAGATTTATATTAAAGCTGAGCGAACTGGAGCTCTCTGCTGAGTCGAAAAGTCAAAGTCAAGCCACGGGCGAAGAATCTCGCGAATCTGGCAGTAGAGGGGTCTATCACGTAGATCCGCAGCCTCATCGAATATATGAGACGCTGCAATCCCCTCCCCATCTATGTCCTCCACGGGCTTCAGACATACCCGGGCAGCCTTTACATTTGCCTCTAAGTCATTAAGAGAGCTAGTACCCACAATTGTCCGCACTGCCACCTTTCCACCCCCCACTCCCCGCTCCGCCCGCCATGCCTCTGTAATAGCGAACCGCAGCGCTAGTGACGCGAGCCCTTGCTGCCTACCCGTTACTTCCGCAGAATGAGCTCCAAGCCACTCGGAAGCAGCTCGACAAGCCTCGCGAAGGCCCAGCGGCGCAGGGTGCCAGTCGCCCAGCGCGCCGACTGGAACTCCACAGTCGCGCAGGAGACCGGCCGCGAGCGGGCTGCTGCTACAGACACACCCTACGCCCGCATCTTGAAGGGCAGCAAGGCCGTACTCTGCGTCCGTGGCCAGCCTTGAGTTCTGCAGCGTAAGCTGAGCCCACACTTGGACTGCGTCAAGCGGCCGCTGGAGACGGCTGCGCGCGAGGTAGGCCAGCTTGACCATCGCTGACAGCGAGTAGCCCGAAATGCCAATGTGGCGGATGACGCCGGGCTGCTCGTCGGCGATGGCGAAGAGCGTGGCGATGGCGCCCAGAGACGTGAGGGGCGGCATGAATTCCACGTCATGCACAAAGACGACGTCTAAGTAGTCAGTCTGCAAACGCTGCAGCGATTGTGTAACGGAAGCGCGAACCCAGTCTGGGGAGTAGTCAAACTTATCGGCGGCTATGCGGCCGACTTTCGTCATGAGGAGGTAATCGGAGCGGGCATATGTAGACGTAATAGTGGGTGAGGATAGAGCCACACCGAGTAGAGACTCGGAAGGTTCATAGTATGGGGAGGTGTCGATACAGTGTACCCCAAGGTCAAAGGCACGCTTAACTATGGCGGCGACGGGCAGGGACTTGGGCGATGGGTGTTGCTGATAGCTGAAGCCTGCACCGCCGAGAATAAGTGGTGGCAGCCGGTTTGCGAGACTCGAGCTCCGAACCGAGCTGGAAGTTACTGAGGTTGCCATGACCGAGGCTGGAAGGAAAGATCAGGTATGAAGTTTCCTTAAGATGGAGTGGGAGTAAGAACGACGTAACCTTCCAAGCCACGCATCTTAGATAGAGGATCGCTTTAGGGAATTTGAGGTAAGAAAACTAACTAGTCAGGCGCTTCGCACTAATCTTTGACTTACGAGTACTCATTATTAGTTTCAGGATTTTTAGGAAGGTCCTTGTGCATAGAGCAGGAGTTTTGTTACGAGAAATCGTAAATAGCCTCATTCTTCCATGACCCTATTACCCTATTACCCGACGTTGCTCCACCACACGTCATATCCCCACTTTATTAGTTCAAAGTCGCTGAATAGGATTTCTAATATGGTCATTATCCCGCTGATAGTATTTGTTATTCTCGCGAGCGTTATAGCAAATCGGCGAGGATCTCAGGACTTAGTTTTAACGCAAAACTATTTAGCCAGGGATGTCGTTTTAACGATGGATAGTTGCAATAAAGTTCGGCCCCGATAGGAAAATAGGAGCTTTAGAAATCTAACTGATGTTACCCCGTGCGGGGTAGTTTTAATAATAATAAATGCCGGGATATAAAGTCGAAATATGACGTTTGATATTAAACTCAGTTACGAAGATCGGCAGAGAGAGCTGTCCCTTCCAGTAAGAAGCTAGGAATCCTTTAGACCCCGGAATACTCATACATAACAACTTATATGATAGAATAATTATTCTTCAGTGTCAATATGAGCTCAAGTGTTAGTACATCAGGCGAGACCAATGTGTAGAGCCACGCACTCCCAAGCTTCCCTCGCTCGGCCTTAGTGATGACTTTTGCTATATAAGTGAGGTAGCTTATGACTTCCCACCGCCCATTTTTCAAAATTTACTCCGTCACTCTAGGATGATCAGTAGAAGCCTTCCTACGAACGGTCCTAGTATTAACCATGAAACAACTCTCGGTATCGGCGGCTGTGCTCGGTGCGGTGCTTAGCACCCGCATCTTTGCACTCGACTTCTATGTCACGCCATCTTCTTCTGGCACAACGACCGATAATACCTTTGATAACTTGGAACTTGCCCAGGCTGCTGTTCGCGAGGTCACGGCAGGGATGGGGGAGGATATCACGGTTCATATCGCTGATGGCCTCTACTTGCTCGATTCTCCGCTTAACTTCACCAGTCTCGATTCCGGTCAAAATGGCCACAAAGTCCATTGGAAGGCAACTGGATCAAAGGCAATCGTGTCTGGAGGTATCAATGTAACCGGTTGGTCGTTGGCTAATGGGGTTGGTTCCAATGTCTACTCAGCATCTATTCCCAAAGGCGTACGGTCTCGCAACCTCTTCGTCAACGGGTGGGCCGCCAACTACGCCCGACGCATGATCAAGCGTGACGATTTCAAGTTCACATCTACCTCTATAACCTGGACGTCGCCTGAGTATGACTGGATCATGGATACGCCTGGTATATCTGGCGCGGGTGCGGAAGTTCGAGCGATTAACTCCTTCACCGACCGATATGCGCCAATTCAGTCCGTGGGATATCGCGAGCTCATAATGAAACAGAAATCATGGGCAAATAACATTATCGGCTACGATACAATCCCTCTGCCCAACGAGGACTTTGGGTTCTGGCTGCAGAATGCGTTAGCTCTGCTCACAGAGGGTGGGCAGCACTTTGTGGATAGCAGTGCTGGGATTATCTACTATAAGCCGCTGGCGGGGGAGGATATGGCTACTGTGGAAACGTATCTTGGGCGGCTAGAAGCCTTAGTCACCGTAGGAGACTCCTACGATTATCCTGCGCACGATATTACGTTTGAGGCACTGAACTTCGTAAGTTGTCGCTCTAACTGTGTGAATACTTGCATTGACTGCCTGCTAATCAATGCTTACAGCAACACACTACCTGGTTGAAGCCAAGTAACGGATACGGCTACGTTGATCAGCAGACTGGGGGCTATATTGGCGATAATGCTAACTATCCAGATTTTGAGGCTTCACGGCCAAAGTGGCACCAAATGCCTAGCGCTATCCAGATCAGCGCTGCGGAGCGCATATCCTTCACCGGTGGCAGCTATACACAGCTTGGCTCTGGCGGCATTGGGATTGGAAACGATGAAAGTGCTTACCTCTCTAATCCTGGTCTTGGAGCACACGATATTTCAGTGGCAGACGGGTACTTCACCCAAGTCATGGGCAACTCTATTACAGCGGGAGGAGTCCAAGCAGATGCTCATCACCCCAGCGACCCTCGTATGACAAACTTGGGCATTGTGATAACGAACAACATCTTCTATAACATCTCTTCGCTCTATAGCTCCACCGTCTCTATCTTCGCGTCGTATGTTCAGTATTCCGAGATCACCCATAACGATATCTTTACAGTTCCATACTCAGGTATCTGCCACGGCTATGGCTGGGGCGCGAACGATCCCGGCGGCAGCCAGACATACATCGACCGTGGTCTGTATAATTACCAACCACTCTACCAGACACCAACCACGTCGAAGAACAATATAATTGACGGCAATCTAATTCATGCCTACGGTCTGTCGCACACCGATTTGGGTTCCACGTACACGCTGTCCAAGAGCCCTGACACCCACATCTCCGGGAATTACGCGTTAAACTCAAGCTGGTTCGGCATGTATACGGACGAAGGCTCGAACTCTTACATCATATCAGAAAACACTTACCTCTCAAATGGAAACTGGTATGCTCCGAACGAGGGCTGTCTCACGTGCGGCGTTCACAACGGTAACAATACTCTCGTGGGCAACTTTGGCCATGTTGGTGCAGACCAGGTCAACAAACCCAATGGGTCTGCTAACTTCGGCAACACCTTCATTAATAACCTTAATGTTCAAAGCCTGGCGGACACGTCTGAACCCTCCCAGCGTGTTGCATATCGTGCGGGAGTTCTTCCTAGCAAACGTGGCTCACGGCAAGTTAGCAACCCAGATGCGTCTGACTCTTATCTTAGCCTAGCATTCACGTCTCTTGCGAGAGGACGGGTGCAGATTTCGGCTACATTGTCCAATTTCGACGACGTCGATTTCACCCTTGTCTCGTTTAGTCAAGCTCTTACCAATGCTAACGGGTACACAATCACACCGACAAGTTCAGCCCCGCAGTCGATTCCAGCTAACGCCCGAAGCCACGCAACGTGGGAGCTCGTACCTGGTTCCAAGAACGCCTGTACTGGCGCTCCTACCGTGTCAGTAACGGCAAAGTACACAAATCCCCGCACCGGTAGAAGTAAGACAATTTTCATTAGTGAAACCGCACCAGGAATGCAGAGCCTCCCGTCCGGCCTCTCAATGTCGACAACCTGGCCAGGAACCTCGGCTGCTCAGCTATGCAGCCAAAACCACAACACCCTTCTTACAATCCGCAGCGGCGGCCGTGATATATATATAGACTACGACGACTGGACTGCGATCTACAAATCAGGATCGATTGTGGGCAATGGCGCTGTGAGTGCCCAAGTCCTCTCGGTCGATGCTGCAAGTCCGTGGTCGAAGGCCGGCGTGGTTGTTCGGAACAGCCTAGTGTCGAATGGCGCCTACAGCGGCAACGCGGCCTCTGGCTATGCGGCTGTTTTTGTAACGCCAGGTAACGGGGTTAGCTTCCAGTGGGACGCGAATGGTGATGGAAAACTTGATGCCCAGACTGCGGTGGTCGGCGTGAAGGCGCCACTGTGGGTCCGCCTCCGCGTCGACAACACGGAGTTCTCGGGGTTTTACTCCTCTGACGGGAGGCAATGGACCCAAATTGGCTCCACGGTTAATTTGAGTTCTAGAAATCAGCCATCGGATGCTGGCATCATTGTCTCGTCGCATGCCGGATATTCCAACTCAACGGGCGTGTTCGGAGGATTGACATTTACCTAAGTAGCTCTAGGAGGCTCCGTAAGTTTGACAGATAGCATGGAGCCAAGGAGCCAAGGAGGCAAGTGAACCAAGTCGGTCACATAGAGGAAGCGGTGTGGACAGATCCATTTTATAGTGGTCTGTAGATCGATCATTCGTAAAAACCAGCGTTTTAACCGAAATATATTGACTGTTAGTGCACTAACTTGTGTTTTTCACGCTGTAGATGATATGGGAGGCGAGTTAGTCACCATAACAGTAAGGGCTTTCACTATTAAAGAATAAAACAGTACCTAATACCTAAGATGGGCTAAGTTACGTATGGCAGCATAGTTCCGTAGATGTTCTCTGTCCGAACAATTAATCTTAGAGTGGAAGAGGTGAATTAAAGACTTTGTTTAAGATAGCGGCTAGGCACTGGGACACAAGTTAACGGGTCTACAACATCGATGAAGCACCTTAAGTTATTAGCGAGCATGGTAATAATATTAAGCATTCTGCGCAATTGAAATACCGACTGCCTCCTATGAATATTACGGCCTAGACTGATAAATGGTTGAGTTTTGTGCTTCACACAGTTCTCTACTTCGCGCCATATTGTTTAGTGTTATTTGTGGAGCTGACTTGCCAAGGAATTTAATGGCTAGCTATGCCTTACGCGCTTTCAACCGACCTAAAAATAACCTACCTTCCACTAAATGAATCGCATTATATTGTTTACATGGTTGGATAGGACGCAACTGGCTTCAAGCCCACGAGTAGCGTATTAGCGCTACATTTGAAAAGAATACACACTAAGATAGATAACCCGTCTAATACAATCAAGCTCTAACCTACTTACTTTAGCCATAGTCTAGAAGAGAGCAATTCACCATGGCCATCCCTTTAGCTAGCGACTTCCACATCATTAACCTCCGACGAGCGCTTCTTCCCCGCGGTTGTGTCTGGGTGCTCATGATGCTGTGCAGGTGGAGTAGACTTAAGCTGCTCATCCATATGTATGGAGACAAACGGATCGCCAAACACCTCGCTGATCTCTTCGAGACTCTTGCCGAACGTTTCCGGGAGGAAGAAAAAGACGAGTACGGCCGAGACCAAGTTGCACACAATGAAGAAGAAGTAATAGCGCCAGCCAACATTCGTCAACGCTGTCGGCGACGCCTGCGCGAGAACGACCTGGATGACGAAGGACCAGAAGGTAGAGATCGCACCACCCAGGGAGCGGATCTGGGTGGGAAAAATTTCGGTTGTGTAGACTGGGGCGCCGGAGTTCCAGCTCAGAGAGAAAATGACGCCGAAGAGGATCAAGAAGAAAATGCCGATGCCGTTGGCCACCTGGTTGGACCCGCCGCTGTACACGGCGACAATGGCCTGAACGATGGCGATATCGACTGTCAGAGCGATCGAGCCCCACATAAACAGCGTCCGGCGCTTCACACGATCAATGATCCAGAGCAGGCAGACGATGTTAGCAAGCGGGCCAGTCAAACCCCATACTCCAGCCAGAGCAAGCACGGTGGAGCCTTTGATGCCGAGCGTCTTGTACATGATCGTCTGGTAGTAGTTTATCGCGGAGATGCCGCAAATTTGCTGTCCTATCTGGATTAGGGAACCTAGGATGATGCGCTTGCGGTATGATGGTTTGCGGAGGATGGCGAGTAAGCTGGTCTCCTCGTGCTCTGCCTCGTACTCGATCTGGTCGCGCATCTGTGTGAATTCCTTTTCGAGATATTCCGGATCAACATTAGAGGATCGCAGGCGAGAAAGGGTCTTCTTTGCCTCTTCGTAGCGCCCTTTCTCTATCAACCAACGCGGCGATCGGGGGAGAAAGAGCGATCCAACGAGCAGTAGTACGGCCCAGAAAACCTGCAATCCGACTGGAAAGCGGAACTATCGATGCGGATCAGCGGCTGCGCATTTAGGTGACAGCAAAGGCGTCTAGCATCAGCGAGCTTAACATACCGTGAATTGGCCGTGGCCAAAGTACACTCCGAAGCCGATCCAGTTAGAGATGGCATAGCCGAATCCGATAAACTGCGCATGTAGACCCACGAAGAAGCCACGGTGAGAGGCCGGAGCAATCTCGCTCTGGAACTGCGGGATGGCAAAGTAGATGACGCCAATGGCCAGACCGGCAATCAGACGGCCAACAATTAACATAGCTGTATTCACCGCCGCGGTCTGGATGGTGGTGCCAATTGCGGCAATGACAGCGCCAATTTGTATTGTTCCACGCCGGCCATAGCGGTTGCCGAGGGGTGCGGAAAGCAGGCAGCCGATAGCACCACCGGCGGTATAGACAGAGATGATGGCGCCTAGGATAGGTGAAGATGGATGGAATTTCTCCTCAAAGTATGTTTGAGCCTGGGCTGTGCCAAAGATGCCACTGTCGTAACCCCATAGCAGCGAGCCAATACCAACGAAGAACGCTGTGAGGACGTCAGCGTCATTACCTTCTCAAAACCATAACCCGAACTATAACCAGCGCCCCATGAACACCAAAGCAGGAGCAAAGCACGCAAGCACGGGAATTCTCACCGCAGAAGTAACTATAGCCCGAGGCGTCAGCAGAGATGAACTTTGGTCGGGCCATGGTTAGGTTAAGCTACCAAAGGGGCAAATGGAGTGGGCATGTCGGAGCTCTTGACTTTATAGGAGTTAAGCTAAGTTCTTAAATTATTACGGGTGGTATCCTTGTTAGCGACCATAAATAAACCCTAGGTACCAGACGGCGAAGGGGTCATTAATCTCCTCCCCCGCCTTCCGCCTTCCCATCTTTCCTACAGTAGAGATCTTTACATGGGAATTATGTCGCTTGCGGGGGAAATGCGGGGTGAAGCAAGCTCCTTGGTCTGGGGTTAAGATGCGGGGTAATCCAGTAAGAGCTAGGGGACTTCTTAGTAATTTGCCATCAAATTTCTGTTATTTAACCGCGGAAGAATAATTTATACAGTGAGATATATAGGTAGGAAAATATCCGCCGATTTTCAATTTCCCTATTTCCCTATTTTCCTATTTTCCTTATTTCCTAATTCCCTGAGGTCCACCACACAAAACTATGTCACTGGAGCTCTTAGCAACAGCCTCAGGGGGCCTGAGCGGTGATAGCCGCCGTGACGACGACCCTGTCGAAGAGCTTGAGCTAAGCAGAGGCACGCCATCTGGATCCTCTGCACGGCGGATGCTAAGAAGCAAGCGGGCTTGTGATAAATGCAGCTTCTCACGAGCGAGATGCGGTGGTGATTATCCATGGTTAGTACTTTGTAGTTGCGCGCGTACTATAAATCTTGTTAATCATTAATCCACTATAAAGCAATCGTTGCATTGGTACGTAGTATATTATACTATACTGTACTGTACTGTATAGCTCCATCTGCTCCTACTAACTTTCCTCCATAGATTATGGTCATATCTGTAGCTACACGCGCCAAGTCAAGCGTCGCGGGCGGAGACACAAGGAACTACAAGTGGTGATACCAGCTCCACCAACCACAGGCCCGCAAACCCAGCCAACGAATGATGTTTCCCGGAACGTCTATTCTCCATCTAATATCATTCTTGACCTGCCGTCCCTTCCGACTCTTCAACACCAGCCATCCGATGTCGCATTATCTGGCCCCCATACTCGCCAGGCTTCATGGCATGGCGGTAATGCAACCAAGTCGCCTCGTGGAGGCGAAACAGCCTCTTTATTCTCCTCTGTTCCAACACCGCTGTCATGTCCAGACAGTACCGCCCATGGCCGGTTACGATCTGATACGCCATCATTCGTCGCCTTACCGTCAATAGATGAGAGGCGCTCTACGTCGGACGCAGGCTCGTCTAGTACCTGCCGTTACCCTGTCCTTATACCTCTTCTCCCGATTCTCACAGACATCATCTCCGCCTCCGTCGCTTGTGATCTTCTCGAGGCATACTTCGACACTCCCGGAAGCTCTCTAGTCGAATTCGGGTCTCCCTATGTCATCACCCATGTTTTACGCCGAAGCGCAGTGCTGCATCGCTCGCAGCCGCGAATCACAAGCTCAGCGCTACTCCTATCCATGCTCCACGCGACTGCCTACACGGCTGACATCGCCTACTTTTATGTCCCCGGGTCGCGTGCGATTGTTTGTGACAGGCTGTATTCCGCAGTTGTCCATCAACTAGACGACCCAGATGTCTGGCATCGTTTGCTCAATGGCAGCTGGGTGATACTCAGTCGTCATGGAGATGGTAGCGTAGAGTCGTGCATGAGCACCAACGACCGACGAGAGGATGAACATAACGACCTACCGGACTTGAGTACTGATGTGCTACTTACAATTGTTCTTATGACCGTCGTTGTGTCTGGTGGTACGTTTAAGGCGGACTGCTTGCGCTGGTGGAACAAAGCTTTACGCCTTGCCCGAGCTTTGAAGCTCAGCGAGCTAGACAAAGGATACGCTAGTGAAGCCATTAACCCCTCCTTCTCAGAAACTGTGGCCGCCGAAGAAAAGCGGCGCGTTTTCTGGTTGATCTTCTGCCTAGATCGCCACCTCGCGCTCTCGTACAATGCTCCACTAGCCATCCACGATGCTGGTATCTCAGTCTACCTACCAATGCCCGAGTTACTGTGGGAGAACCTCGACTTACAAACGTTCCCAGTTTCTTACCAGCGCAGTCACGGCCCGAAGACGACCATCTCAGGGACTGATTTCTTTGAGTTTTTCCTACCACTTATGACTATTCTTGGAGATATCATTTTGCTGCATCACCGCCGCTTGCACCCGCGCTTTGGAGCGCTCAGCGATGTTGCCGAGACTGCTGCTGTGGAAAGTCTGCTCAATGAGTCCGAGCACAGTTTGGAGCATTTGAGACAAGCAGCTGCAGCTGATCAAGAACCCACTATTGGTATGCTCGGCTCGAACTCTTCTGCTCGTCAGCACCTAGTCATTGCCTACAGCACTCATATCATACACGTTCTCGCTGTCTTACTCTACGGCAAATGGGACCCTAGTGAGATCCTCAGAGACCCTTGTACAACACCCGACAGCACAAGCCCAGCCACTCAGGACACTAGCGACGACTGGACCGTCCCAGATCGCTTCATGAAAGGCACTTCCCACGCCATCTCTGCCGCGCAAGCCGTAAATACAATCATCGCACTGGACCCAGAACTCGTCTTTATGCCATATCTCTTCGGCATCTACTTACTCCACGGGAGCTTCATGCTCCTGCTCTTTGCAGACCGCATGCAGCAGCTAGGGGGACCGAACCCGGAAGTAGAGCAGGCGTGCGAAACTATCATCCGAGCGCACGAGGTGTGCATCGCGACACTGAGCACGGAGTTTCAGCGGTGCTTTCGGAGGATGTTGAGGACAACGCTGTACCGTGTGAGGAGCGCTGGGTCTGGTGGTCCAGAGGAGTCTCCGTTGAGGACGAGGACGAGGACGAATGCTTTGGAGATGTACCGGTGGTCAAAGGGAGGAAGAGGCCTTGCACTGTGAGATGAACTAGTTGGTGGAGGGTTGGTATGTAGGAATAACTTATCACGTATAACTGCGCCAGCTCTAAGGGGGATTTACATAATTGCTCACTCACCGCATCGTTTTTAGCAGTCCGCCGTTAAAGGTGGCCCTAACACTCTGCTATTACTTTCTAAACAAAATCGTGCCAAAACTTAGAAGATAAAGTGTGTCCAACAAAGTTATTTACGGATACACTTATAGACTTTGACGCTCTTATTGTAAAAGGTAGACTGAACTTCCGAATCTTTTCATGTCTCACATATGGCAGTCCTCCGACAACGTCTCAATCGTCAGCCGTGTAAACCCGCCTTCTAAAATAAATGGCTGCCCTCTGTCGTCTCTGGATATCCTAATTTTCTCCACCGTCTCCCCAGGTTTCGAAAAACTGGGTACATCGACCTCTAGCGCAGTCTCAGTTACCGCACCCACAAGAACTCTCGTGATATTCTCCGCCCAGTCGTAGTCCGGCTTATCAGGCTTCCCGACTAGCAACACCTTATTTTCGCGCAGTAGTACCGGCAAATGGAAATAATCGCACTTCTTCGTAAACCACGCCGGGCCGGTGAAGGACTGCCCGTCGAGAAGGCCCACCCACTTTCCCGGAGGCACATAGAAGTCGACAATCCCAGATTCGCTAAATACAGGAGCGACTAGGAGGCTATCGCCAAGCATGTACTGCTGGTCGAGGCCCTGGCAGACTTTGTCGTCCGGGTATTCTATCAGCATCGCACGCAGCAACGGCAGGCCATGCTGATGCGAGTCCATCGCCTGGCGATACACATACGGCATAAGGAGGTTCTTCAGCTGGCAGAACTTGCGCAGAACGGCGCTTGCCTCATCATCGACGGCCCAGGGCACGCGGTACGACTTGGAGCCATGCAGGCGGCTGTGTGAGGACAGCAAGCCGAACTGCACCCAGCGCTTGTACAGAGCCGATGCCGGTCCAGCCAGCGCCTGGCCCTCGGACATGAACCCGGCAATGTCGTGGGACCAGTAGCCAAACCCGCTCAGCCCGAGAGAAAGTCCGCCGCGGAGCGACTGCGCCATTCCCTGCCATGTGGACTCACAGTCGCCACCCCAGTGCACGGGAAATTGCTGGCCGCCGGCGGTTGCCGAGCGAGCAAAGAGGAGAGCTTGGTCGACGCCGCGGACCTCTGAAATTGCGTCGTAGACAGTCTTGTTGTAGAGGTGGGAGTAGTAATTATGTCCCGGAGCGGGGTCCATTCCGTTGTGGTAGACGACATCTTCCCATGGGATCCGCTCTCCAAAGTCCGTCTTAAACGAGTCCACGCCTTGGTCAAGTAGCAGCTTGAGATGGTCCTTATACCAAGTCACTGCAGCGGGGTTTGTGAAGTCCACAATACCCATCCCGGCTTGCCAGATATCACTCTGCCAGACATCGCCGTTTGTTCGTTTGATAAGGAAGCCACCCGCCATGGCCTCGTCAAAGGCGTCTGAATCCTGCGCAATGTAGCTGTTAATCCATACACACACCTTGAGGCCCCTCTTATGGATCCGGTTAAGGAAGGCCTTCGCGTCGGGGAAGTACTTGGGGTCAAAGGTGAAGTTGGTCCATTGATGCGCCTTCATCCAAAAACAATCGAAGTGTAGAACGGACATTGGGATGCCGCGCTCTACCATGCCGTCTAGCTGAGAAGTCACCGTTTTCTCGTCATATTCGGTTAGGAACGATGTGGAGAGGTACAGGCCAAAGCTCCAAGCGGGTGGGAGAGGCGATCGTCCAGTGAGTTTCGCATATTTTGCGAGAATCTAACAAAAAACGTCTTAGCTATGTTCTCACGGAGTTCGAGACAACATCTCACTTCTTTTGGAGTTGGTCCATGGATGATGTACCAACGTATTTCCTCTCCTTGGACTGACACCTGCACTTTTGCCAGCTTCTCGTTCTGTATCTCTACAGAAAGACCATCGCTGTGGTCAAAGAAAACTCCATACCCACGGTTTGTTAGGTAAAACGGCACATTTTTGTACGCTGCACTGTGTCAGCTCGCTCATAGGCAGCTACGTCAGTCAACGGGCGTAAGTTACCGTAAGGAGAAGCGGTTCCAGCATCTTCGTTCCATAATTCAATGTGTTGGCCATTCTTCGCAAAAGGCCCAAACCGCTCCCCTAGGCCATAAACTAGCTCACCAACCTGTAGTCCGAACGAGACAGCCATATGCGGACGCCTCGAGGTAATGGGTGGCGCACGGTAATACGGATCCGCAATCGTCGTCGATGCAATAGGCGGATAAGACGGCAGAGCATTAGGGGGATTAATAATATATTGAATGCATGACATTCCCAGATCGGTCAGTTCCGCATCGTTCTCTTTAGATCGGTAGGATATGCTGAGCGAATTAGGGTTTTTATTTAGCACAGCACGGACACTGCCTGATGTCAACGAAACCGTATTAGACTCTGGATCATGTGTAATGTCGCCCGTTTGTAGAGGGGATGGGCCCTTCTCGGGCTCGGGAAAGAGCTCGAAGCGTGGGAGCTTAGGTACGACGCCTCGGAAATGATATGCGGAGCCTGCAATGATTCCCGGCGATGGAGAAGATATTTGTACAGTGATGGTCGGCTTGTTCAGGGTATCCCCACGACTGGAGATATGACGAGTTGTGCAGAGTGCGCGAATGTGGTTTGGTCGTGGATGAGTGACATCGTCTGTTTCTACAGCGTTGTATACAGACGCACCTTCACGATCGAACCAGATGCCGTTTGTAAATTTCATTAGGAGAGACAGTAATGTGGCTGTGTTGTACATATAATTCTTCCTAAGTAGTTTGAGGTTCGTTGGATATAAGTACATATATAAGTAATAGTCGGTAAACTAGGTACAAACTATTAGTGAAGTACAATTAGTAACGAGACATTAGCGCTTCTCGGGAGATAGGGAAATAGGATAATTTTTAGATCTACTTATACCCGCTCTAAACCTACTCACTAACAGGGTATAAGCGGGCAGCTACCTTACCGGCGAATAGGCAAACAGCTGTACGGTAGCCCGACTGTAGCTATGCTGCTGCCTAAGCTAGGACTGTTGTGTTACAGCAGGTTCCTGCAACCCCTATGTTACAGCTCTACTATTGGCCAGCGACTTTAGGGTGTTAGAACATGGTATCTAACACCAGAACCCCAATAGCACCAGACCCCTTCAGGCCCCACGACTAAGCTGGGCGAGAGCCCTAGAGGCCAACAAGTAAAGTTACTCTAACGCCCTATAGGCATGAGCCTTTTAGGGAAGGTGGGGTGAAATTACAGTGGGGACACGTCATTGATAATCCGTAGAGATTAACTTTTTTTTTTTACGATCTAAGATGGAGTGTGCGTGGGATTGGTTTCAGAGAACACGGGACAGATGTGGGAATTAATCCGGCTCGTTGATCCGGCGCTGGGATTATATTCCGGATAGCTCCGGCGATCTTAACAGAGGGAGGGGGGATCTCAAGCAGGGATGGCAAAGACCGCAGATTGTAAACCTTAATTGAGAAACCTTGGCCGTGCCCTACATGACAAAATGCGAACTGCCAAGATTCCCGCACGATTTCACTCCTCTTTACCCCTTTCGGTTACTGCCCCTTCTTGATCGAATCCGCAATCTTCTCAGCCAAGGCATCTATGTTGGTTAGAAACGTTGTAGAGCAAATGGGCAAATAAAAAACTAAAAAAACTCACAGATTGTACTCTGAGGGTGTCCTGGCGGTAGGAACGGGAACGCACTCGCGTCAACGACACGGACTCCCTTGACGCCGTAGACCCGAGCATTGCTGTCCACGACTGCCATGCTGTCGCTCGATGGCCCCATCCTGCAGGTAGAGCTGGCGTGCCAGACGGTTTGCAGGCTGCCCTTGATAGTCTGTTGAATCTTAGCATTACGTGTGTGAGAGGGGACGGTCGTTATACCTCTAGAATCTGGGCATCAGTCTCGGCCTTGGCACCGGGAAAGTACTCCTCACCAATGACGATCTTCTGCATGAAGGAGCTGGCGAACGCCTGGCGGATACGCTTGTATGCGGCGACGGCGACTTGCTGGTCAGTAGCGGACTGGAGGGTTGGGGTGTTGATGATGGGCAGGATGCTGGCGTTTGAGGATGCGAGGGTAACACTGCCGCGGGACTGAGGGGCAACGAGAGCAGCCAGGATGGTAGCGTATTGGTAGCCGTCCTTTGGTTCTGGGTTTGTTAGTTGGGTCTCGTTGGAGGGCTGGGGATCTTACGTCCGAACAAGAGGGTCGACCAGTCGCCAATGTAACCCGCACCAGAGATGTACTCAATCTCCGGCCAGTCAGCAGGCAGCGCATTGAGCTCAGCAAGTGCGTCGGCGGTAAAGGACGAGCGCAGGTCCTGAGGAACCTTTTCCCAGCCGAGAAAGTCTGCGACGTTGTTGGCGAGGGGTCTAGAGGTTAGCTAGTATGCATAAAGCGGGATGGACGACATACCCCTTTCCGGTAGTCAAGTAGACGCTGATTTGTTGCAGGAGATACGCCGGGTTGTTGGCAAGCTTGGTTAGCGTCTCTACCTGCACTCTGTATGCTGGCCCAAAGAAGATGTGGTCTTGCATATTCTGCCCTACACCAGGGAGGTTGGCCACGACGGGGATTTTGAATTTTTGCAATTGATCGGAGGGACCAACTCCGGAAACCATGAGCAGTTGGGGCGACTGGAAGGCTCCGGCAGAAAGGATGACTTCCTTGGTAGCCTTGAGGGTGTAGGGGATGATGCTGGCCGACACGACCTTGACTCCGGTTGCCTTCTTGTTGGAATCAAAGACGATGCTCTTTGCCATGGTTAGAGTGAAGATTTTGAGGTTGGTCAGGTTCTCCGACGCTGCCTGGCTGAGGAAGGATGTCTGCGAGGACTCGCGTTTCTCGTTAGCGGGATCAATGGTTGTCGAGCAGTATTGGCAGCCCATGAGCTTGCCGCTGTTGAAGTCCTTGACGGTTGGGATACCAATCTCGTTGAGGCCGCCTTGTACGTAGCTGCTAAACGACTGAGCATAGTTTGGGTACGAGATCTTGAGAGGACCGCTGGTGCTAGGGAAGGCAGCGGCATCGTACTGAGCCGTTGCATTTTCGGCGCGGGAAGGCCCGGGAGGGTTGAAGCTGGTGCTCTTTTGGTAGTATGGCAGGAAATTGGCGTAGGTCTGTGGGGTTAGATGAGTTTCGGGCTTGGATGGGTGACATACGTAAGACGAATCACCAGTCTCCTCGGCCCACCTGTCGAGACTTCCAGCGGAAGGACGTTGGTAAATCATAAAGTTTCTCGCCGAGCTAGAGGATTAGCATAGACCGTTGGTAGGCATGGGGTGCCTACCTTCCACCTAGGCACTTTCCTCTCGCATAGGATCTCTTGATATTGTTCGATGCCGGGTCAGGGTTGGTAAAGAAGCCCCAGTCAACTGTTGGCTCGAACTCGGTGGTGCCGATAAAGGTCACATCGCCGCCAGGGGTCGAGGCGATGACCGGTTCAGAAATCTGGTAGAGAGTACCGGCCTCGACCACAGCAACCTTGACAGAGGAGTCCTCGGCGAGTCGCTTTGCGATTGTCAGCCCAGCAGTGCCTCCACCAACAATGATGTAATCGAATGTTGTATCGATGCCAGGCCTGCCAATCATGCCAAGCGGCAGCGGAAGGTCACGCTTCTCATGGCGTATAGGAGAGGCTATTGCCACAGAAAGGGCAGCGAGGAAGTATACAGCTTTCATGGTGCCGGCGATGCTAAGGGAATAGGGGGCATGCTATCTTGTATCTTATACTGTCGCTCCGGCATCACGAGCCGACCCTTTAATAAGCTTTACCCCATAACGCTGTCAAATACACAGTCTAAAACTTGTCCTGTATGACCTTCATGTGAATTTTACCCCGCATGGAGTAAGCCATATAAGAACCTGTTTATTCTAGGAAGTGGGAGATTTTAGTGCTTGGCGGGTGGAGCATTCGTATTTCTGATGGGAATGGCATCTTGGCATTGCTGTGTTATGTGCTAGGCACAGCATCTTGGCAATGCTTGCTGTGTTGTGCTAGGCAGAGCATCTTGGAGTGTTGTGCTTGGCATAGCATCTTGGCAATGCTTGCTAATATTCACACGTGTGGGCTGTCGGTGTTGATGTGCTAGGGTTGGCGATTGTTTGCACATGGTGGGCTGTTAGTGCGCCGATAGGCTTTCGGCGATTATTGCACATGGTAGACTGTCAGTGTTGATGTGATAGGCTTCCGCGATTGTTTGCACATGGTAGGCTATTAGTGTTGATGTGATAGGCTTTCGGCGATTAGTTTTGACAGCATTGATAGCGGCATCAGGGAATGCGGGGTGCAGGAGAGAATGGCGGGGAATTTTCACATGGGAGAGGCTTAATTATGTAGGAGTTGTCACACGTTACCATCGTAAATTTTGCCACACTGAGTTATTGCTTATGCAGCGGATAAAGGCGTGGCAAGGATTCCCCTGTCAGGTGCGGGGTAGGGCTAGATCGGGGATCATGTGGATGCGTCGCAAGGATTACAGCGATCCTAAAGTCGATCATTGGGCAGTCACAGTTTGGAATAAATGGGAAAGGTCAATAGTTTTAGTTTCTAGAATTTCGAAGAGGTTTCCGGAAGTGCGCGTAAAGTTTTGAATGTGAACGCTATAGGTGATGGGTATTGTTTGGAAGCTCAAAGTGCGGGAAACAAACGCAAGGAGAGGCAGAAGGCCGGTTTTTGTATGTGAGTGTAGAAAGAAACGCGGGGATCAGTCTTTTACCTCTACTGTGCTAGTTTTTCTATTATTCTATCTAGCAGCCTTTGCCTCAGTCAAAATTGGATAATCGCCTCTATTCCTATTTCGTGGATCCACTGGGTGTAGTGCGCTTCACAACGGCATCGCACGACGGCGGTAAGCCTTCCGCATTGCCAACCGCCAAAACGCAGCTTTGTCTTCAAACTTGAAGCTTTTATTTGAGTTATAACTTCTGTTAGCTTCTCTTCTTTAGCTGTCAAATCCGAATTGTCCCGAGGAGGACTTGTTCGAGGAGCTGAACGGAGCTTATCTTTGGAGACTCTCTGAGCTTTGGAAATGTCTGATATTGTTTGACGCAGCCATTTTAGAGGACCGAAGAAGCCATTACCGATAAATTGGACTTATCTGCGAATTCTCTCCGAATTTGAATAATGTCTGATTTCGTTTGCGGCTGCCTATTTGGACTTGAGTACAGAGGCAGAGCGTTGGTATTCTGAGTTTGGGAGTGAATGTTTATGCTCGTGGCTATCTCCTCCGGCATACCTTTGCTTGAAGGCATAGCTGAGGCGCAAATGCTGTCAAGTTAAACGAATTTGATCTTCCTAAGATGTCTTCTGTGGAGGTCTCCAATCTTCCTTTAATCGTGTTGGAGTTTGAGCTGTTGGATAATAGATAACCAGTTAGGTTAAATAACAAAGGATATAACCTGATTATGTCAGCTAACATCTTCGAAAAAAAATAAAAAACAAGTGTAAGCCGCAAAGTCTGGATAAGCAATATAGACGCAGTTTTGCTAGGATTGTCTCGATTTAATAGATTATTCGTGTACTGTAGTGGCTGCCCTCTAATCCTGCAGAGCGGCGAATTACAAAAAACCCCAATTTGATACCAACTAGAGTAACTGCCCTAGCCAAACAAGTTGTGGTTGAGCGTCAGGAGAAAGTTAGCACTAAAGGCGGAACCAACTGGGAAAGAACCACTCCCTAGCAAGGGCGGCCATGATAATTACGAAGCCTTAGCGCATAAATGCTAACAGTGGCTAGGCCACATCCGGCTTAATAACGATAGGCGCAAAGAGAGAGAGGGAATAAATGTTCCCCTATGTTTCTTTTACATCCCTATGTAGCAACTTCTTTCTAAGCAGTGCCTATCTAGTGCTTGAGCCTTAGCTTGTAGGCTACAGCATACAAATTAAATCATGGTTTAACCTCGCCATGCCTCGGGGCACCCATATGTGACTTATAAGTCTCTGCTGTTTGAACCAGTTATCCCATTAAAATTTATAGCAGAAGATATATACGTTGTCTAGGCATCGGGAATACTGTCTCTTCATACAGACACCTTTCGACTTTAGCAATGAAGTAGTTCGTCTGGAGTATTTTTATTATGTAGCGCAGGTCCTAGTACTACTCCGTTCAAGCCCCTAATGCATAGAGCCTATCCTATAGAGCCTTTCCCAAAGGTATAGCTTATAAAGTGAAGCCAGTATCCCCCTTACAACTTCTATGCCCCAATGTCGTTCATCAATTTTAGAGCCTTTTTCATGTTGAATTTCTCATACTCGTGAAGCTGAACCTCCCTCTTCACGCCCTTGTTCACCATGTCCTTCAGCATAATGTCTAGGGCTCGTATCGCTCTCTCTTCAGAGCTGTGGAGTACGGTCATCATAAGGGGAATGCGAGAAAGCCTATCCCTTGTATCCGGACGTATCACAGAGAGGAAGGCTTGATAGGATTCGTAGTCGTCTGTCTCGACGTCAATGTCGAAATTGGAAGAGGAACCTTCCTTGAACCAAATTAGGGCTGCATTTGCGGCGATGTTCTCGTGGTCGGATTAGTTGGGCCTTTTAGGTGCTTGAGGGTTTGAGGTTTGGGGGTTTGACATAGTCGGCTGCTGAGGTAACATTAGCAATAGCTTAGAAAACAGGTAGGTGTATGTACAAAAGTCAGTTGGGTATAAGAGAGGATAATGCAGTAGATTGAGGTTGGACTGGGTGTGAGGTTATAGCTGGGGTTAGTGTGCTGATGAACGGCGAGGATTAAAGTTCTGTTTTAAAGTTCATGTTCAATGTGTACGCGGGCCAGTGGGAGCGTGCTACGCAACAACGAGATCATTGGCCAAAAGGCTGCATACAAGTTATATGCAGTATTGTATAACAGCATCTCTGCTCGCATTTGCTCGCGTACAACTATTCCTAAATTAGTGTAACTCCTTCCCAACAGCCCTGTATGATGTCGCCCCCAGCTAAATATAAGACTAGGAAAGTGGCCCTTGAGGGATAAGAGGTGGAAACGCCAACCGTAATTTTCACCAAGTTAATGAAATAAGGTTTGCGGGCCGAGCCTACCTAATTTGCAAACAAACATCGAACCTTACAATAAGTCATAGCGGACCGGCATATTAATAGCAAGATACCCGTTATGATTGTTACTTGTGTATACCTGGAATTACTTGGAAAATGAGCTAATATACAGTAGAACCAATGGTCCCCTTTATTTAATCTCTTGTTAAACTGTCCGGTGTCGACTTGCGCACATACTCGGCGAAGAAATTCTGTTTTTCCATCTACTTTCCACCAATCGCGTATATACAACGAGTGCCAGCCTTCGGAAAATCGAGGTCATGTCCGCAAACTCAGTGTAGGATCGGGTGGAGGTATCGACTTGTGCATTTGTGTAGGTACAGTGGTCGTCATTGTCTTTGAAGTAGTATTGTTAATTAAACCCTTTTTAAAAGCCATGGGAAGGAATTGAACTGTTCGAGAGTAATTTTTTCCCATCGTGATGTCCTGGATTAGCATTCCCGAGTTATGCTTGGTTCTTGTGCCCTAATACAGAGTGCCACATAACTTACATTTAGGTTGGGTTTTAATATGGCGACTGGACCTTGCGTAAAGGCGCAGACTATCTGAGAGGCTTCCCTAACCTTTGTTGGTTTTCTAAAGCCCTGAACCCTTTGCTGCTTCCCAACGGACCTTGCTTAGTCGTGCGCCGTAAAATGACAAAACTCTAGGTAGTAACTAAAAGAAACAACGTGAAATAAACGAGAAGCAATTGTTTTCGTATATTTTCGTCAGCAGCTATAGACCAATCTTATCGAGGCTGAACGAGTAATGTGACTCGGTTGGGACGAGAAGCTAAGCCAAAACTGGGACTTCTACGAAACTGTTCAGAGATAGGCATGAATGCGGCATAGCGTCGTTCTCGGCAAGTGATCCAATCCGCAACATTGCTGCTATGACGCCCTACGGTGGAAGGGACGCTCGCTCTGGGAAGACTTCATCTATAAAGAATATCTGTTTCGTTGACAATGGCACATTATACGCTAAACGACTTTCATGAATTCTTACGGCGCCCTTTTAGTGATCTTTCGATGTTAGACAAGGCGCTAACAGCTCCTGGTGCCGAAGGAGACAAAGAAGGTGACCCTGATGAACGGATAAAGTACCAGGGTAATCGGAATTTAGCTCAGATTGGAAATCCTCTTCTTCAGCTTGTTGTCAAGAGACTAGTGCTCGAAGGAGCTGCCCCGCCAGGTATATACCCACAACTTCTCTCGCTAATTCGTCAATAACTGTAAAGTAGGGAGAGCGAATGATATACTTCAATCTGCTTTTGCACAATTGGAGGAGAGAGCGAAATCAATCGGTTTCTTCGATATTATCAAACTTAATCCTCGGCAGAATGGGGTTGTGAGTACTCAAACGCTGCGTTTGGTTTTTTCCGCAATTGTAGGCGCCGTTCATGAGGACTGTGGGAGAGTTGAAAGCATCACGAGAGATGTTGTTAATCGTCTCTAGTAATATAATTACACCTTCAAGACCAATAAAAAAGTTTGCTAACGATTATATTATCCTAGCTTCGACCCGTTACCGAATCTCAACGGCTATCATACTACAAGCCTTCCCGAACTTGAGATAAGCCCGGTATCTAGTTCCTGGGAAGATCTGATCGATATAACTCCATGTAGTAGCCAATCTCAGACTAGTATCAACACACCTACTTCGGAGAATGTGCACAATGGCCAGTCGTCGAAAGGTTCGTTCGTTCGTTCGTTCAAGTCTTGCAAGGATTTCAGCTACTCGATATTAAAATCAAGCCAGGTGGTTGTTCTCCACAGGTAATACCTGAGACTACACAGCCCTGGACAACTACTGGGTCTCTGGTACAAGAGCAGCATGAATTTGCACTAACTCCTTCGTCTCAACTGGATGTCCATGAATCTGAGTTTGAGGCTGTTGATGATACCTTTGACCTCATGGATTATACACCGCAATCAATGGAGCTATATAGTTATTCTTTCCTTCCAGATAATCAGATGCAGACTACCGCTGGGGGATTTGAGTTGCCAACTCCAAACGAATTAGACGATCACATGATCTTCGAGACAGCAATAGCTTCAGCTCCAAATTCAGCACCAGCGGCACCAACGGATACTCGTCATCCCGCAAGCAAAGTGGCAACCTGCGTACCACGCTATAAGCCAAAAATTGGTCCAGTTTCCTCCTCGAGGTTAAGAAAGCGAAGCTCTCGGAAAAACAAGTTTGAGCCTCTGGAAGAGTATATTGTGCTGGAAAAGAAAAGATGCGTCGACGCAGGATCAACTTTTCTCGAGACTGACTTCAACTTGTCAGTTTTAAAAGCTCATGTGTCGCTTCCCAAGGTTGAGCCCCATTTACCAGCTCTCTCGATACTCTACTATGGCGTCGGCAGCCCCGAGACCCTGGCAACGCTGCAATTGCTTTTGAAAACACGGAGGGAACGACCGGTTCAGCAACGCAGAGAAAATCACGCTCTTTCTCCAGCCGAGAGAGCCATTGCTATTGAGCGCATAGATGCGAAGTTGGCTTATTGTAGCCTTCGGAAGAGATGCCATGTTTATCAGCTCTATCTCGACTGTAGTTCTGAGAGTCTGAAGACATCCGACACCTTCGTCACAAATACCGTCCAAACCATGACCACACGGCATAAACCACAAATTGGCAACCCGCTGAATCTCGAGATTTCGCGAGTGTTAAACAGGATGTTATCCCTGTCATATCCAAACCTATATCCGGACGATCCTAATTATGGACAAAAGAAAAATTATGCCAATGGGTTGAGGAAGCTCGGGCAGCACCTACACCTTTTGGTCGAGAGATTCGGCTATGGTATACTAGGATTGGTCCCCTTGCCCAGCAATGAACCGACTTCTGTGCAAGGTCTCAATCTCACAGACGAGGCGTATGTAATACTTTGTCTGCGAGATGTCGTGTGAGACTAACAGAAATCAACTATAGCATTCTACGGATCCCCGACTACATATTCAAACACTTTGTTGATTGTCTCGATGAGAGGCTCGGAACGGTTTTGCGCGAAACAAGCAAAGCCGTGGAGGATGTTGTAGGTGCAATCTTTAATGAGGAGACAGAACCTACAGATGGCTTTGCTATCGAGCGCTGTGAGCAGGCGCAAATTATTCAATATCCAAGAGGCTCCTCTGAGCTTCTACATCTTGTTGGAGGCTTGTAGAGCTTGATCATAGCTGCAATCATATGACGTTGGCGCTCAATTCTACTTCATGTTAAATATATGCTGATGCTATCGCAGTTGCTGTTGCGGTGCTTAGTTCTGTTACGTTTGCAGGTAAGAATGGAAGAATTGCGGCTGTGAACAATAGATGAACACCATCTGCTTGTTCGTGCAAACTAAATTATAGATCGAGAACCCGAACTCTTACCTCAACCGTTGGCAGATCTGCTTTAACACCTGCAACAAATCCAACTACCCAAGGACTTAGTCCAAGCTGTAAGAAACGCTCTGGTTGCACGAACCGTTCAAAATATTCGAGACAATCATGAATGTGGCCACAGAAAGTGGCGGTTTGTCCAAGACCCTCACTAATGTGAGGAATGCTCCGATAATTTGAGGCAATTCATTTTCGAATGTCGCTAGTGTCATCTTCAAGCTTTCAGCCCATGCAGGAGGCTTAGACTTTAGAATTGGCATTGCTGGCTCGGCCTCTGCGGTGATGTGATTTTTAATTGTACAGCATGATATTGAGGGAAACCACGCAGCTCATCTAATGCGAGTAAAGTCAAATTTATTTATATTGTCTTAAAAGCTTATAGAGATTAAACAGAGCTAGATTGTCAATTTCCTAACAAGTTTGCAACGGAGTTAATTGATGGACCTGAATTTAAAGTGCAACAGTTTTGAAAAGCTATCATAAATTTCCGACTTAGAACGCCACTACGACGAACCATACCTGGAGATCGTGGTTATATCTCATATCCCTCCCAATGAAAAGTTTGAGAAATCGTCAACTAGTCCATCAATCCCGCGGCCCTCGCTGCAGTGTCCAGCTTTGCAACCTTCACAGAATTGCATCTCATGTGGCCCCTTGCTTTGGCCCGAGAATGCTGGAGGTTCCAACTCAACTCCGCACCACTTTTTAAGACGATACGCAACCCTCTCTGCGTACGAATCGTCTAGAATAGGCTTGCTGAGGAAGCTGCACGTCTTACAGCGTTGATGGTACACTCTTGCATTGTATCGTTCGTCCCGGTACATGCGAATAGTGATAGCGGTTCGCATGCTTAGCCATCCATTCGACCGGCATTTTTGGTTGCCACAGCTGAATCGGCCGACGATACTGGTGTCGTAGGTTCGCATGATATCAACATCATTGTCGAGATCATGAAAAGTGAAATTAAGGCCTTCGACTTCAAGCAAGGAGAACACATTATCGTGCATTAAGGGGAACATTGACCATGTTGGCTTCCGAGCTTTTCGTTGCGCTTTTCGTTGTGCCATGTCTAAGGTAGTGGCGACAGCAGAAATTAGAGTTTTCCGAAGAAGAGGATTTGAAGCATACAATAATGTATTATTTATAGTAGTCTACTATTTTTTCTGCTGTAAGTCAAACCAACCTTGACGTCGTCTTAGCCTATGAACATGCATTTCTAGAGAGCGTGGTAACACCAGACCAGACAAGGGTACCCCACCCGTGTGCAGTATGACACTGCCGGCATGGCTAAGAAGCCAACGAAAAGAAATCCGTGATTGCCGCTACTCCAGTTTAAGCACGGCAGGCCGAGCCTAAATGTAGTTGCCATCGACCACCTCTGTTGTCTCTGCGACCCCCTTCCTGTTCTATCAATGTCTTTAGTAAAAGCTGCTGCGTACTACACATTTGATGACTGCCTTGATGACTCGGACGTTTGGTTTCCATGTATCTCTGCGCTCATTAACATTGACATCACAACTACCGATATAGTATTTTCTTTTGGCATCTCGCAGAGTTGCATTTCTTAGCTGCCAATAATCTTGCTCCACTTGTCATTTTTGTCTAGTTTTTTGCAGAGTTCCTCTCGCGACTCCTCTGCCCCCATACCGGTCCCGATCTCCAATAAGAGTCCTCTTCCCGCATATTGACTTATAATAGCCCCATTCTCCTTCACGTACTCTTGATATCGTTTCTCGAACATTGCCTCGTCATCCGTCTCTCGCACTTCCAAGTTTCGCGTGAGATATCGCTGCCTCGCGACTTCCTTGGGACAGTTGAAAAATAGAACGAGTTCGGGTTTTGCGAACTGCTTGCTGCATTAGTAAAAACGTAGCACATAATTGCTATTAGATGTTCGAGAGTATGCTTGCCGCTTCAAATTGCCTCAGCTGTTCCAAGTTCCGCGGGAACCCGTCTACTAGAATCCCCCTCTTCCTCCAATCTCGCGGCTCTAGTTCCTCTAGCTCGGTTTTTAAAATAGGGACCAGAACCTTTCTATCAATAAGTTCTTTCTTGTTTAGCATATATGCGAGGACTTCTGCTTGGGGGTCGGTGTTGTCGTTCTTGATACGCCTTAGGTAATCGCCGACTAAGATATGCTATATAGGAAATTTATCTGTGAGATAGGCGCTAAGAGTGCCTTTGCTAGCACCGGGGGGGCCTATCGTAATTAATTAGAACCTAAACAATATACTTCGACGGCAGTCAGCCCTGACCCCGGGTTTCGCACACCGCCCGACCCGATTAGGCGAGCGGTGTCTTGTTTAGGCACGGTAGCACTGGATCTGCCGGTCTCACCCCAAGTTGGGAAAAGGAGAGAGTTTACCTTTTGCCAAGGGTACGCGTGCGCGTATGTTGCACTGCGATCCCTGTGATGGTGCTCTTGCTCTTGCTCTTGCTCTTGTTAGATATTGTTATTCTTGCTATCCTCCTTGCCTAGCTTTACACTGTTAGTGCCTTTAGCTCTACTCTACGCTGGCTCTTTCGCTCTCTACCCTCTAATATAGACTTCCTATAGTTCCACCTAAGCTATAGGGTCCTTATTTGCACCTATCCTATCCTATCCTTAATGTTCGTTTAGAGGCATATATGCCTCTAGGTTGTGGGTCTATACGAACCCTAGTTGATTTAGCCGATTTTTGTTACAAGGGGATAGCTCTAGGTAGATTTAGGGGGGATAGCTCTAGGTTTTTAGATTTCATTATATAGCAACAAGGGAGTAGAGCAATTCGAGTTATAAGGTAATTTGACCTGTCTGATTCGATTGCTAGTTGCAGAATTACAATAGGTGTTGTAGTTGTTAAGTTATTAAGGAAAGTGTTAACCCTAAGTTACACCTGTTAGTTAGGGTTAGATAGGAGAGGGTATAGGCTAGGCATAGTCTAGTGAAGCTGTCTAGAGGAGCAAGTACTACCACTTATGCCGAGATCCTTTATCTGACAAAGAGGAGGATCGCGGGCCGCTGATTGGGCGGGGGTACCCCTGCGCGACCCGCTTTCTGGACAAAGAGTTTCTAGTCAAGGAGGAAGCTGGGGATTCGGGGGGGGTGGTGCTCGGCAGGGAGTCTCCAGCCGCAATCCGAAGAGGGCATTGGGTCTTGGGTCTCACATCCTTTAGTTAGCATGTTCTCGCACGATCCCGGGCACAGGGTGGTCGTGTGCCGCGTGTGTCGGTCCTGCGTGGTCCCGGGCCGGTCGGGGCAGGAGCGGCACCTACGAGCCAGCCCGCACCGACTGCTCGGCGACGTGCTCAGGGAAACAGTGCAGCTGCTAAGCAGCTACGAGCTCAAGACGATCGAGGAGCTCAGAGACCGGGCGCGCGATCTGAGGCTGGCGGCGGCAGGGTGTGCAGCGATCGAGGGCCTAGCTGCGTACGATGGCTTCTGCTGTCTCTATGTGCAGTGCGCCTACTGCACGCGGCACCTGCCTAAGATGAAGGAGCATGTAAGCTCGTCTCACAGAGTTAAGGCGGCAGAGCACAAGACGCGGCCGTTGTGGAAGGAGTGTACGCTGCAGACCTATTTCACACAGAAGGGCCGGATCGATTATTTTGTCGTGGTCGATAATAATAAAAAGGGGGAAAAATCAAATGCGCAGGAATTATCAGCGCTATTGAAGAGGGAAGAGACGGCCCTCTTTACGAAGCTCGAGGAGGACTACCAGGAGGGCGTCAGGAGGGACATCGAGGAGCAGGCTAGCACCGTGCACGACTTCGCCGACTCGCGGTCGGAGAGGGTGCCCTGGCTCGAGCGCATGGAGTTCCTGTCGCACACGGCCACGCTGAAGGACGAGGAGATCTAGGGCTCGTATAAGCTGCCACCCAAGAAGGAGGTCGAGGGCGGGGCCGAGGGCGCTACAGACCCCGACCTGGCGCGTATCCTGGCTGCTGCTGAGGCCATGCTAAGGGACGCCTACGAGCTGTGTAGCGACACGTCGCCCGGCCGCAAGATGACGCAGCAGCAGGCCAACATCCTGAACGAGTTCTACGCCGGGGCGTCTGGGAAGGCGGACGGGTTCCAGCACTTCAAGAACCCGTCGACGCTCGTCAAGTACTTCACCACTATGAAGCAGCTCCTGGTCTACTACTACCGCGTGGTGCACTGCGAGGGCGGCCACTTTACACGGGCCACGCTAGGCTAGGTGCTGCCGAGGGAAGTCATGCGGCTGACGAAGCCGCAGACCTAGGCCATAGACGAGATAGTGGCGGCCCTAGCCATCGAGGATGCAGGAGAGGCCGAGCAGGCCCTGAAGCACGCGATCCGGCGACTCTACCTGGCCCTTATCTGTCACACGGTCGGCAGCGCGCCGTTCCGATCGCCTATCCTGAGCTTCTGCGCTATGCTAAGCAGGAAGGGCAGGGAGGGCCGCAAGCAGGGCCTAGGATTGTGGGAGGAGCTGGGGAACTTCAACAGCTGCCTGTCTGCCCTAACGTGGGTCGCCTAGCTCGTCATCTTCGACTATGCGTGCTTCTACGAGCAGGACGACGAGGACCAGATCCCTGCATTCCTGGCTAGCATATGCTGGAAGTTCTTCTAGCAGCTGGCTAAGACGCTGTTCGGGCACATCCTGCAGTGGCGGCTCTACCTGTTCGAGGTGGGGAAGGCCGCGATTGCGAAGCACCAGGCCTAGTGGTCCCTGGACAGGGAGACGGTCGAGTACTAGGGGACAGAGCTGCAGATGACGCAGGTGTTGGAGCTAGTGCTGTCCGAGTACCAGAGGGCGCACTCGCTGCTCTAGGACAAGCTGCTGCTTAGGGCGAGGGACCTAACCCCGATGGAGTCGTGGAGGCTGAAGGACGACCTAGACCTAGAGGACTTCAGGGGCTCGTGGCTCTCGCACCCCGGCAATTCCGAGCTCCTCGAGGGCGCCGAGCTCGCCCTCCTCCGACGGATCCAGGGGAGTGCGAAGCTGCAGGCCATGTTCTTGACGACAGCTGCTAATGGGAGCGTGGCGTTGTGCCCGAGGGCCATGAAGATCTACGAGGGACATGCCTAGGACTTCCTCAAGCCGCTGCTCGTGCTTGCCTATATCGCGCCAGGGCCGCTGCTACAAGCACCCGAGCTGCTGTCAGTGATGTGGTGCAACACTGCGCAGCAGCGCTATATGCTGATGTGGGAGAAGCTGGTCATGCTGTATGTACAGTATCACAAGGGCTAGCAGCAGTCGGGCGTGTATAAGGACAACATCTAGTTCCTCCCAAAGGCGATCAGGGACCTGCTGCTCATGTACATCGCGTACGTCATGCCCCTACAGCAGATGTTCCTGCGGCAGGAGACCCCCAGGGCCCTAATCTCCCCATACCTCTGGTCCAAGCTAGACGGGACAGTGTAGGCTAACGACAAGCTCAGTGCCTGCCTAGCCAAGGCCTGCACCCGCGCGTAGGTCCCGCGCTTCAAGACGGCGCGATGGCAGCAGATCGCGGCGTCGATAACCAAGGAGAAGTTTGCAGCGAAGGAGCGGGCCAACTTCGACGTGGAGGATGGCACAGGAGACGATGTAGAGGACGAGCTGGACCTCGTTGCCCTAGCAGAGCTCAGCAACCACAGCTTCTACACCTTCAACCATGCCTATGCCAGGACAACGACGCTCACGATGAACACGCTGCTCCACTAGAGCTACCGAGCCTCGGAGAGCTAGCGGGCCCTCTTCTAGTTCGATCACATCCTTTAAGGGAAGCGTCCGCAGGGGGCCTCCGAGACACTCTCGCTGCGGATGCTCGACGCGTCGAAGGAAGGGGACGTATTCCAGGGCAGACCTAGAGGCGGTTGCTCGCAGGCTGCACAACAGGCCAGAGATGAAGCTGCGGGTCCCGGGGCAGCGCAACGGTCTACTCGCCGTGATAGGGCCTCACCCGGCCGAGCAGGTACTACTGGTGATAGGAACAGGGTCTGGGAAGTCGCTCGTGTTCATAGTCGGGGCATCTGTGGCGGATGCTTGAACCACGATACTAGTCCTCCCTATAGTCGCCCTCCGCAGCGATATGCTAGATAGGTGCTGTCGTGTAGGCATCCAGCCCCTGATCTGGAGCATGGGGCGCAGGGACTCGGCGTCGCTCGTCATTGTGTCGGCCGAGGCCGCCTGCACAGAGGGCTTCCTACAGTATGCGCGCCTGCTTGCCGACCGTTAGCAGCTCGATCGCATAGTCATCGACGAGTGCCACCTCACGGTCACGGCCAACGACTACTGTAGGTGCATGTCGCAGCTTGGGTGGTATGTGCAGCAGGTCAAGACGCAGACGGTCTAGCTAACAGCGACCCTCCCGCCAACCATGTAGGAGGAGTTCGTCGAGCACAACAAGCTCGTGCGTCCGCGGATCATCCGTGAGTCGACGAACCGGCCGAACATCTGGTACATGGTCTGGCGGCACACGGGGGCCGCCACGCTAGTAGAGGCGGCGGCTGAGCTGGTGCAGGCGTACTGGCCCCGAGAGCAGTTCTTCAACTACGCCTGGGACAAGATCATCATGTACTGCTATAGCCGAGCTGATGTTGGCAAGCTCGGGGACCTGCTTAGGTGCCCGACGTATACGTCCGAGTCTAGGACCGAGGAGGAGAAGGCTGAGATCCTCTCGGGGTGGCTGAGCAGGCGCGAGCAGCTGGTGATCGTGGCGACGAGCGCCCTCGGGATCGGGTTCGACTACCTGTTCGTGCGGTGGGTTGTGCACGTCGGCGCGCCCTAGAAGCTGTCGGACTTCTCGCAGGAGTCCGGGCAAGCAGGGCGGGACGGCAGCCTGGCGTCCTCGATCGTGCTCCTGTAGTCGACGTGGGCGGCACAGGCTAGCGGGTGCCTGCCCCCCGACCAGGAGGCCATGGAGGTGTACCTAACATAGCAGCACTGTAGCTGCGGGGTCCTCAGCCAGTTCCTAGACGCGGAAGCTGACTAGCGGTGGTGTATACAGGGCGAGGAGGAGGCGTGCGACGTGTGCGGCACAGGGCAGACAGAGGCCCGGCTAGTAGGCGTGCAGTATAGGCTGAGGAAGGCGGTGGCGGAGGAGCAGGTGGAGTTCACAGGGCCTGCGGAGGTGCTGCGACAGGACTGGGTGCGGGACGAGGTGCTCGAGGCCTACGAGAGGGACCTCGAGGTGATGAGCGGGAGCTGTATGTACTGCCGGGTGCAGGGGCAGAGGTTCGACCACAGCGGGAGCTAGTGTAGGCGGCGATTCGAGTAGATCAGGGCAAAGGCGGAGGCGCTCGAGGCGCGGAAGAAGGAGGGCAGGGAGTGGATCGAGCAGTACCTAGCCTGCTGGAAGTGCTATTAGCCGCAGGAGATATGCCGGGTGGCAGACCCCGAGCACGAGGAGGGTGAGTGTCGCTTCCCCGACATGGTGATGGGGCTGTGCTACGGAATGTACAGGCGGACGGGGGGGCAGCGGTGGCTGCGCGAGCGCTTCGGGGTGCTCTTCTCAACGCAGCTAGAGTACATGGTGTGGCTAGGGGGCAAGGGGTTGCTCGGAGGCAACGAATGCATCTAGGCAAACTGCGTGGCAGCTGCAGCACTAGGGGAGATGGGGTAGGTAGGGGCCGGGGCAGGCATAGCTAATACGATGAACGAGATATAATGAACATAATGAATAATGGTGTCAACCCCCCCTAGCAATCTACTGGTCTAGCTAACTGCTCCTGCCGCTGCACCCACCAGACAGTGCTCGTGTGCACTATGAGGTCGAGGCTGTTCCTCACCCCGCTTAGGACCTCCTCGACGCTGTAGTCTAGCTAACTGCTCCTGCCGCTACACCCACCGGACAGTGCTCGTGTGCACCATGAGGTCGAGGCTGTTCCTCACCCTGCTCAGGACCTCCTCGACACTGTGCGACACCACGCGCCCTACGAAGAAGAGCACGTCCCCGGGCCTTAGCTCCTACCACAGGCCGAGGTTGTACATGTCGAGGCCGCCGCCAGTGTAGTCGCCCTAGGGCACCACAGCATTCAGGCCCTTCGGCCAGTCCTTCCAGTCCTTGTGGGCGTGCAGGTCGTCAGAGCTGCTGATCTGGTGGTTGACGACGGTGCTGTGCTAGGCGCCGCCTAGCCGCCTCTGCCCCAGGCTGAGGTGGCGGTCGACGCGGGCGTAGAGGCTGTAGAGCTCAGGGCTTAGGAGGCGGAGCTAGTTGCCGAGCTAGCAGTACAGCCTCTCGTTAGCCCAGAGGAAGGCCTCGCTGTGCAGCAGCTGGCTGCGGTACTCGCAGCTTGTTATGAGGCTCTAGGAGGAGTCGGCCCACAGGGCAAAGTGGGAGCACTCGAAGTGGCCGCGCCGCTGCTGCCGCACGCTCTTTGGGGGCAGCTGTAGGCTTGAGCTGGCGAGGGCGGCGATGAGCTCGGGGGGGACACGGAACTTATAGGCCAGGATGCGGCCATAGGGGTCGAGGACCAGGTGCGTCTAGGGGGTCGAGGGGATGGTGCAGTAGGAGAGGATGGCGTTGGGGTCAGGGGCTAGTAGGGCATGGCCTTTCGTGTTAGCCTTAAGCTAGCGCTAGGTGCGCTTAGCAGTGATGATGTAGCAGTCCTTGTTGAACTTATACTAGCGCTTGAGGGCGCAGTAGATGAAGTGGCAGCGGCTCTGGCCTAGCGGTAGCTTTGCATCCCAAAAGGCTCCTGTCTGTAGTAGGTGGTTTAGCTAGGACTCGTAGTGCTGCTTGTCTATGATGTGTGACATGATTATAGGGGGGGTCGTTCTCTATATAGAGGAGAGGTTGCAGTTGTTT
>JPJU01000100.1:0-12168 GCA_000750735.1 Pseudogymnoascus sp. VKM F-4246
GGCTGGTGGGGGCGGCGCGAGAGCAGGGTCTATCGCTGACCGTTGCGGACGTGTTTAAGAAGCCGCGACTCAGCGAACAGGCAAAGCTGGTGATGAGAAGTCACACACCCTACCTTGACCCGGAACCTTTCTCTCTTATCTCTACCAGACACGAGTTGGATCATTACCTAGAACATGAAATTCTTCCGTACTTGGATCATCCAGGAGAAACAGTGTTAGATGTCCTGCCCGTCACAGACTTCCAAGCTAGATGCGTTACCTCTGCTTTGACGAGCCCCTTGGGACGATGCTATCATTTTTATATGGATCTCCCCGAAGGCACGGACATAGGACGACTGATCCACGCCTGCATCAAGCTATGGGACAACTTGGATATCTTACGCGCTGTTTTTATAAAGGGTCAGGATGGCTTTTTACAGGTGGTAGGGAAAAAACTTCGTCCAATCATTGATGTCTACGAAACGAAGGGGGACCTCGCAACATTTTCACAAACCGTCTATGACAAAGACCTTGCGTGTCCTTTAAAGCTAGGAAGATCATTTACTCGCTTTCTGATCACACATGCGTCGGATGGGCAGAAAAGGCTAACGATGAGACTGTGCCATGCCCAGTATGACGGTATTTGTCTAGAACGAATTATTTCCTGCCTAGCGGCGTGCTATAATGGGCGAGAGCTACCAGCCATTCCACAGTTCGCTGGCTATCTCAAGCACGCTATTGTCCATCGAACAGCCGCACGTGATTATTGGCGCTCATTTCTTCACGGCTCTCGAATCACGAAGATGCGGCTAAGTGCAGACACAACTAACGTCCACAACAAAGCCTCACTTCCGGGGCAACTGATCGAGCTAAAAAAAACCTGCCCGGTACCACAATGTCGGAATGGGCTCACTCCAGCAACACTTTTCACTGCTCTGAGTGCATGCGCGCTTGCCAGATCCACGAAATCGTCTGATGTCGTTTTCGGACTAGTTGTTTCCGGACGATCGATGCTTCCTTCTGGTCTCCAGGACGTCGTAGGTCCATGCTTGAATATTATACCGATCAGGGTCCGATTTACCGATGACGGGATGCTCGATTCTGCATTGAAATGTGTTGAAGAACAGCGCCTCGGGGGGTTACAATTTGAAACGAGCCAATTTAACGATATTGTTGAACATTGTACAGATTGGCCAGGCGAGCCCAAGGATTTTGGTGTTGTAATTCAGTTCCAGAACATTGAAGAAAATCCGACAACAGATATCTCAGGAGAGAGCAGTCAGCTGAATGTCCATGAGAGAGTAGATGTTATTGATACACCCGTTGTTGCTATCCTCGCAAAGCCAGTACAAGGGTTCTGGAACCTGGAAGTAGTTGCAAGTGGGACGCTTTACTCGCAGCATGATATAGCGGCTATGCTGGAAGAGCTTCTGGCTCTGATTGAGAGCGTGTGAGGATAATATTTGTCGTGCTAGTGAAGGGTGTTGGGCAAGAGGTTAAAGTCAAGATGTTCGAATGCTGTTTTACCTGGGTTAGGCGGCAACTGTGGAGCTATTGTTAGAGGATGTTATAAGAAACTACAATGATCTATAATTACCAAATTTCTACATTACAGTTGGCTTATGAAGTTTCTGACTTGGGGATTCGGAAAAGGATATGCCACGGTGGATTATATAATGCTTCCAGTACCATCAACCACACAATGAAATATGTGACGGGATTGTCGCGTCTAGAAACATTGGCCCACCACTCGACGAGAGGTGGTGCATGGGTAAGGAGAAGTTAGAACCAGCAATTGCATCAGATTTGTGTCACGTGATGGGACAAATGACTGAATCTTATCATTGCACCGAACTTAAAAGAGGGTTGGGAATATAAAAAACATGTACCGTACCCCATACTCATACCCGCATTGTCTGAGGTATTCCCTCCTCCGTTTCGATTTTTCTGCTGCGGCGACATTGTCATGGTGGTGAAGAGCAGACCACGTGATTAAATGTGAGAACGGATTTACGGTTGGAAGGCTATGAGCGAACAGCGATAGGCGATGGTGATAAGTAGTAAAAGTGGAGGAGATGGGCTCCGCCTCGGTGGCACACCCCCCTTTTCCCCTCGTCCTCACCATGGAAAAAATAAAGATACAACTTCCCTTCCCGACTTGCCTTCAAGCTCATTCGAATTATTTATTTGTGTCACATCAGTAGAAAGCGCTATTTATTCATTGGTGAAGGCTTACGACGCAAACCGTCTCAGTGTGTAATAAATGTGGTGGCGCTTGCTATACGCGAGACGCTGGCTCACGGCTGGGCTTGACCCAAATTTTACGGATTTATTAGTGGCAACACGCAGTTTGCAGCACAGCTCCCGCTCTGTAACCCCTCGCTGCTAGCACAGAAGGATCAGCACGCGAGACGTGGAAAAACACATGTGCCTACCCAGGAACGGCGTTGCCCGATTTATACTATAGCAGACACTATGCTATCACCCTCATCATTATAGCACTTTCGTTACCCCACCCAATTATCCTCCACCCAATTATCCTCCACCCAATTATCCTCCACCCAATTATCCTCCACCCAATTATCCTCCACCCAATTATCCTCCACCCAATTATCCTCCACCCAATTATCCTCCACCCAATTATCCTCCACCCAATTATCCTCCACCCAATTATCCTCCACCCAATTATCCTCCACCCAATTATCCTCCACCCAATTATCCTCCACCCAATTATCCTCCACCCAATTATCCTCCACCCAATTATCCTCCACCCAATTATCCTCCACCCAATTATCCTCCACCCAATTATCCTCCACCCAATTATCCTCCACCCAATTATCCTCCACCCAATTATCCTCCACCCAATTATCCTCCACCCAATTATCCTCCACCCAATTATCCTCCACCCAATTATCCTCCACCCAATTATCCTCCACCCAATTATCCTCCACCCAATTATCCTCCACCCAATTATCCTCCACCCAATTATCCTCCACCCAATTATCCTCCACCCAATTATCCTCCACCCAATTATCCTCCACCCAATTATCCTCCACCCAATTTATCGTTATCAACAAATTACGCCTCACACCAACCACAGCTGGCATCAACCACAATTTGAGCTACAGTCTGAATTGCAACTTGAGAACGACAATATTGGATATTATTCATATTTTGACGGATTATATTTTTATCTTTATTGTTTACCTTCTTTCTCACATTGTTCAAAGCCTCGCCCTTCGTGTCCTGAGTGTTTTAAGATACTTAATAGATTTTTATTATTTCTTATTCAATTTTCCAAATTAAAATCTGACTTTCACAATAACTCACAAAGTTTTAGATTTACAATGTTAAAGTTCCATCTCCCCATGACAACCCAAAGGCCTAGGATGAGTCACTCATGGGGGCTTCCTAAACGATAGGACATCACAGAGGTTTCTTTTGTATGTAAGGAGGCCTCCTTACTCAGTTACGGTTACAGGCACCACACTGGGTCGTCACGTGATGTAAATCCGACTCGGAGCCCATTCAGCCAGGTCACGGGGATTAGAATAGGGGTAACCACACGGAGTCGCATCAGGATATGGTAGCAGAGAGGGACGTAGCTTCTCCCTTCATCTTTTTTGTATCCTTCGTAGTAGACCTATAGGATAGTACCAGCATACCCTCCGACTCGCACTCCCATATGCATCTACTGTGAGAGCTGGTGCCCTGTGTCCTTACAGTGTAAGGTTTAACTTATCAGAGGAGGCAGGGGATCAGACACAAAGGCTTACATAAAACACGTTACAGTATATAAAAAAATACTATACTGAGCAGAGCACGAAGCTCCTATCTAAGAAATAACCATCTACTTATATAGTGGCGCCGTGCCAAAGGGAATAGTTGGAATAGCAGACTCCATAGCTATTCTCACTATTCCTGCTATTCCGTCACGTGCTTACGCAGATCATGATTTGCCAGTTAGAGCTCTGCCCTGATCCGATTGGTTTATGGATTCGCATTTCACTACGATGGATCCACCAGGCTAGTTAGTCTGCATACACTCGCTGGTGACAGGCACGGCCCGAACACACGTGATGCAGATCAGTCTGAATTGCAACTTAAGAATGACAATATTTATATTATTCATCTTTTGACAGATTACTCTTATCCTCATTATTTACCTTCTTGCTCGCATGGTTTAAAGACTCGTCCTTCGTGTCTTGCATTTCTCCCTCGTTATCTTCGCTCTTTCGTTTCCTGGACACACAGTTTGGACGTGGTTCCTCAATACAATGCACGACTGACGGTCTGTCCTGCATCGATATCGCGAGCCAGGCGGGGCTTACGCTGGAACAGTTTTTGGCGTGGAACCTAGCTGTGAGTAGCGACTGTGTGACGAATTATTGGTTGGGGGAGGCGTATTGTGTTGGTGTGGCTGATGGTGCTATGAGCCGTAATTTCTGATAACGATAAAGGAGTAAGTTACGGAATTATTGGGTGGAGGATAATTGATTGGGTGGAGGATACGGCATAAGTAAAGGCCGCTACGGCTCAGAATGTTTATGTATTATCATGCCTGATTCCTGGGGCCAGAATCACACACTATAACGTATATAATCACGTGATCCAGCTTGATTGTGAGTGTTTGGGATGTCCCTACCACCATGCAATACAATAAATTGCCCGAGGGTTAAACCATACAGTGCGTTCAAGCATGGGAAATCCTTGCCGTCGTGACAATCCGTGCCATCACCAAGACTTTCGTCACCTTGAACAACATATATTATTGTACGTTTCTACTGACATCGGAAGCAAGTAGATGAATATTATCGCATCTATAGCACTTGATTCCCGATCTCCTCCGATAAGCGCTGGAGTTTCCAAAGCTGCGCTGCATCTTCTCTTGCTTGACATTTCCTGGGCTAGCAAATTTTAAATCGGGAACGGATGGTATTCTAGCTTTCGGTTAGTTCCCAGCGCTGGGTTTGGGAAGATTATGGAACCCATACCCCTTGGTTTTCTTGTCGATCTCTTCTTGAAGCCGCCGTACAACCCCTTTATTTCCTTTCTCTGCAGCCCACGATAGCGCCGTCCGACCGTCGTTGTCCTCAGAGTTCAAATCAATGCCTTTCTCTCTTAGTAGCAGTCCTAGAGCCTCCTCATTCCCTTCGTCTATAGCCCACGACAGCGCTGTCCGACCGTTGTTGTCCTTGTAGTTCACATCGATGCCCTTCTGCCTAAGCAGCAGTCTTACCATCAGTCCATTCCCTATCTCTGCAGCCCACAACAGTGCTGTCCGGCCGCCATTATCCTTACAGTTCACATCAATGCCCTCCTTTTCAAGCAGCTGTCTTACCACCTCTGCATTCCCGTTCCATACAGCCCACAACAGTGCTGTCCGGCTGCCGTTATCCTTAGAGTTCACATCAATGCCCTCCTTTTCAAGCAGCTGTCCTACTATCTTCAATTTCCCTTTCTCCATAGCCTGCAACAGTGCTGTCCGACCGTCGTTGTCCTTAGAGTTCACGTCAATGCCCTCCTTTTCAAGCAGCTGTCGTACTATCTTGAATTTCCCTTTCTCTACAGCCCGCAACAGCGCCGTCCGGCCCTTTTCATCCCGACCATTGATCTCTTCGCCATCATTGAGTCCATTCTCCATGATGGCTTTTCCCGCCTTTCTCGCTACCACACGAAGAGTATTGATGCAATAATAAATGCTAGTAGAGATACCCTGGGATGAGTATTAGCTGACGACTACGTTTGGAAAATTAAATTATTGCGATAGAATCGCCTGTACATTGAAAAAAAGTAGAGTGTTGATATAGGAGTGTAGAGCATATGTGGCGCAGCTCATGAGATTGCCACGTCACAGGTACAACGCCTTGCTGCCTGACGCCTAGCAGTTTGGCAAGGCGATTGCGAACAGTGACCCGGGGAAAATCTAGCCGCGCACCGGGAGGGAGCCGGTTTTTCAAGTGACTGTATAAGCAGAAGCTAGTCGAAAAGCTGCTGTTTCAAAGTCTTATGCGAGAGGTTGGAGGTTTTGGGAAGTTGGCTTTTATTTCACTGATGGCGAGGAGCGAGACAGACTGCGAGATTTACGTGAAAGGGTGCCCGTATGGCACGTAGCTATCAATTCCCAGAATCGGTATCCTTCTGTTCGTATAAGATAATAATGAATTTGTGAGGCGTATAGTTGCCGATTATGATATAATAATTAGGGGTCATCGGGTGGAAGACCATTCGAGGTCATTGGAGGTTGTTGCCAACTGTGGCTGGTGGCGCTGTGAGGTGTAAGTTGCTGATAACGATAAAATCTGGTGGCGGATAATTATGTGGAGGATAAATAGGTGGAGGATAATTGGGTGGAGGATAAATGGGTGGTGGATCATTGGGTGGTGGATCATTGGGTGGTGGATCATTGGGTGGATGGTGGAGGAACAATTGATAATACACACACGTCTGATGAGAGAAGCTTCAAGGGATCATTGACAGTCACTAGGTGGAGGATAATCGGGTGGAGGATAGATCCTTCGGTGCTGTCTATATGTTTTAAACCCATTTGCTATCGAAAACTCAGCTTCATCTAAGTATGGCTTCAGACAAGTGGAATGAAATGCTAAGCTCTGCGAAGACCAATTTCACTTGGCTCAATACGATTAATGATGGACCCTCCCCAGTTATATGTCCAGAGGATGCTCATGGAGAAATAGATCTCACGTCTGAATTAGTACGTCGCACAGCGGATAGATATCACCCTGTTGCTAATTTGTCTAGGACTCAGTGTTTGCAAAACTACAGAAGAACATAAAACGACTGCAATGTATAGTTGGTCGACCTATAAACTCTAAGCGTACTAACAAACTTAGATCGTGTCAACCTCGTTGATTCAATAAATAGAAAACTCTTCGGTGCCTTAATCCTCCAATATTTGAAGACAAGCGCTGATAATTTTGCAGATGAGTGGACAAAGGCCGAAAAGACTGCAAACGACATGGAACGAGAAAATCAGCGGTTGAGGATTGAGAATTCGCGTCTGGCAAAAGAAGCTTCGAGGGCAAATAGGAAATCTACTGTAGAATTAGGTCGAGATGAGTTTGTGGGAGGCTGGTAAGGCGGTTCCTATAGTCAGAATTTGAGGGCGCATCACCGTCGTACAGTTTATCTGACTCATCAATGCAAACACGGGCAATTAAATTTCTCCATATTCCACAACTGTTATGATGTGCACTCTAAGGGAACTTGATCCTTTATCACGCTCTATATCTGATGAGAGTAGGTAGGCACGGAATCGACAGGGCAGGCAGGAGAACAGAGGGCGTAGAGTACTGTACAGCGCCCTATCGAGTGGTCGGCACTATCACGCAACACCTGTCAGCCATCGCGGTGGTACGGGGTACGGAGACAATCTTCGCAATGGCGTCGCAACACTTCGTAGCCACGGCGCCCTCCCAAGACACCATCTTCAACTCCCTCCTCGAAGGCATCCGCGCCTACAGTTGGAGGATCTTGTGGGCGGGGACGGGGAGAATATGGAGTGGAAAGCATTTGAGGTTATGGGGGAGAGGGAGCGAGATCTGAATGTTTATATCTGATGAGAGTAGGTAGGCACAGAATCGACAGGGCAGGCAGGAGAACAGAGGGCGTACAGTACTGTACAGTGCCCTATCGAGTGGTCGGCAGGGCTCCCCGAACCGGTGCTGTCCTGCTCCAGGTAAGTATGAGAACCAATTGTGGCTCTCGACATATGCCGCGTACTAATGCTCCACTCAGCTCCCAGGGTCACCAAGATAGTGAGCCCATCGGATGGCGGCCCGACTTCTATGCGACGTGTTTATCACATACCAAAACCAAAGCTGAATCGATGTTTCAAATGCACTTTGACCGGTGAAAGAGGTTTGTTTTACCTGGTATACCAAGTCAGACAACTTTTTCCTCGCTCCGACTTCTATTTCTTCGGTCCTATCTACTGATGTATCTCCTTTCACAAGGCATGAATCAACTTCAGTTGGAAGGGCGTAATTTACAGCAGCGGTAACTGGCAACCCAGTACTCCCCAGTGCGCCGTCAGAGGCATATTTGGTGGGTCAGTGTATGCGCGGCTTGGCAAGGGGCCGAACCCTGATCAGCACGGACCGGAAAGATCTAGCAAGGTTTTCCTAATCATCCCTCACCCGATGGTACCACCCGATGGTATCGACGATCCCCACCACTTGATGGTGCTCACCCGATTGTATCGATGATCGCTCATGGACAATTACTTGTTATCCACTAAGTTCTCCTTGCAACCGACTCCCGTCTTTGTAGCATAAGAAGAAATAGAATTTAACATTGTAACTTAAATTTAAAAATTTGTATTTTAATACCGACATAAGATTAGTTGTAAAAGGATCATGTACAAACTAATTTTAAGTGAGAAAGACATAATAATGATAAAAATAAATTTATAAAGTGTGTTAAAATCTTCAGGATACGAAGGGCGAGGCTTTACAGTATGCGAGCAAGAGGGCAAAGAACGAGGACGAAAATCATATGTAATGAATAATATAAACTATTGTCGTTCTCACATTGTAGTTCAAATTGTGGCTTGAGTTGTAAGTTAGTTGTGGTTGCCAACTGTGGCTGATGATGTTGTGGGGCGTAATTTGCTGATGAAAGCCAGGTGGTGGCAGCGCTGCCATAGAAATTAATATCGTCTTTTTTACGTCATCAATTGGCAAGGCTGTGGCTGATAAGGCTGTGGCTAATTGCAATTATAGGAGATACGTGCCCAATATAAACAATGCTCCACTTGAACACAACTATAGGTACGGGTTGATTGTTTTTTCCTAGGGTGACCTTACTGGCCAAAGCCGCTTAAACCTTTAACTTCCGTGATCCCGCATAATAATCCTCGAGCTCATCACCGTTGTCATTACTCAGATCTACACTAGGGTCTAGGTTACAAAATGTCGGGATCAGATTACATAGGTCTAAGTTCCGAACCACCTAGTCCACGTCACACTCCGCCGCCACCACCAGAGTTGCCCGTGGCAGTTCTTCTGAGGCATGCAAGGGCAGGACGACTGCAGGATGCTCATCAGATACTTTGTCAGTATATGTCGACCCTGACTCTGAACTCGACAACATGTCGACCCGAGCTCGGCCTGTTTAATGAGTCTGTCAAGGCAGCTATTGCCAATCGCCACGCACCCCTTGTTTCATATTTATTTTTCTTTGGCATCGGCAAACCGTCACTCTGTGTTGAGGATGCTCTCAAGGCCAGATCAACTGCCATCTTTGAGGTCTTTCTTGAATACGGATGGGATATCAACAAGCCTTTAGGTCGAAATAAGGCGCCGCCACTCGGGTGGGTCTTCTCATGATTAAACAAGCTGATTACTGACGATATTAGAGAAATAAGTGATGACAAAGCCCTGACTGAATGGTTTTTGGATCACGGTGCCGATCCTAATGCTACATGCGAATTGGAATATACGCCTATGTCCGACGCCATGCAGCATGCTTCGTTGGATACAATCGGCTTACTCTTTGAGCGCAATGCGGACATAAAACGAGGGCAGCTTCTCCACAATGCTGTTATTCGACAAGGGCCAGAGGAGGAGGTTATCAAACTCGTGGATCTACTGCTTGACAAGGGTGCTCTCATTAATGAAATTCAATATCAGGATTATCCTCGAAGCTTCGAGGAGCAGGTTTATCCATTAGGTACACCCCTACATTATGCGGCAGAAGAGGGCAGGCAGATACTTGTATTTCATTTACTCAAGAAGGGTGCAGACCCGCTCATCAAAAATTCGAAGGGTAAGACGGTCAGTGAAGTAGCGCCGCGCATGAAGATGTCCGAGGTGGAATGAATGTAATCATTGCTTTAGTGACGAGAATGGTCTTTTTCCACAGTTTAATATTTTGCGTTTCTTAAAATATATGGTTATTTAAGAAAGAGCCTTTCAATTCATCCTAACATAGCAATAACAATGGTTGACTCGGTGGACTGCTCGAACTACCTGACAATAGCCTCGGTAGACCCTTAGTGCTCGAATTCGTCGTAACTTTCATTTCCCTTTCTTCTCTTTCTCGTTCCCTTTCCCTTTCCCTTTGGGAAAAATCGACTCCATAGTCCATCTCCAATGCTTAACACCGCTGTTTTTGCCAGTATATGCCCAGCAATCCAAAACCTTTCCGTCATGATTAACCTTCTCAGGCTTCCACTGATCTGTCATCGTCTCTAATTTCTTCCCAGCCGAAGAGAACCGATAGTAGCTCTGGTCTTGTTTTTCAAAGACGTAGATGTCCTCATCATGAACATAAGGTGAGTCGACAGGGATCGTCGCCAATGGACCAGTCGGAGCAGGGGGTCTCGATTGGGATGCAGATGGTAGCGTACCGTACGGCATATACGTGTATGATCTCGACGTGGCCCCGATACTGTATGGTAGAGGACTCGACTGATTCCCCGTGTCCACTATCTTATCCTCCACGTACATATTCGGGTCGCCTTTGCTCCCATCGATGAAGGCTGTTCCTTGATAAGGGTGCAAGTTGCGCTGCCGCTCAATCGAGTATGTAAGTGAAGATGGACGCAAGCCCATCTTGGCAAGACTATTTTGCATGATATTTTGCTGATCCGGCAGTGCCACCTCCCCTTGGAACACAGCGCACAGGACCTAGCTGCCGCCACGTTTTAGAAAGCATTGTTTGTTTGCTTCATATAATGCCCACACGTCGTCCATTTTCATTTGGCAATGGCGATCTCCAGCTTCTGGGTCCGATGGATTACTATTTGGAGGAAGAGGAGCAATGTGAGCGAGAATAGCTGCTTGTGGTGAAACGATCATAACAACTGAACATCCCTTTAAATCTTTGGTTCCAATCGACGTCAGGCCCTTCACACCAAACTGGAGAAATTTAACTTCATCCATGGCTACATTGTAGGCTGTCCCCAAAAGAAGGGCGTTTGATAGGAGACTCATTTTGGAACGGTAGACGTTCACGGTTTTTTTTCTGAGTATCGTAGTCGCCGGAGTTGAGTTTATTTGCTTGAGAGTATATTGCGACAGACTTTCAAGGAATGGCATAGGAAACTGTATATATACTCACATTCATCGAAATGCATATGAAATCGCTCAGGTTCTTCTGCCTACATCTGCGCGTGAATTGTTGTTCGCCTTATCCCCTTTAAGCAGCAACCAAGCAACAATAACAGAATCAGGCTAGGCTCATTTGCCCATAATTTGAAAATGACGGGTGATGGTGTGGTAGGAAGAATGGTTAAATACTATACTTTTCATGAGCAGTTACAGGGAAGTTAAGGGGTAGTTAACCAGTAACCGCCATGCAGCTCAGCTTCAAAAATGGCAACATGGGGCGCGAAAAGATAGGAAACACCTTGGCAAGATGCGAGCTGAATCACAAACTAAAGAGCTCACCGACACTCGGGACAAATTTGGGCATTGTAGTGCAATATATCCATACCCACAGTGGCCTTTCAATTCCGAGATGGGCACACGAGCGATTTGGCTCTCAAGGGCTCTATCTGGATTCGGTGAATACAGAGGCAGAACTGCATATGGAGATATTACTATTATAACCACCAGTATCAATGATAGCGAGCTTGCAACTATGCGAATACTTCGCAAAATGGGTCCTGTGCCCTGTATTGTATTTTGCAGCCTGAAGTTTGGAACCTGAGCTTTATATGACGACATACAGGAGCCTGCTACTTGCAAGAGAAAGTTCTGGTGACGTTCCTGGCGATAAATCACCCTCGTTGAACACGGTAATATGAAGTTACGTCAAACGTTGAAGAGGGCAATGATCAAGCATCGGATAATAAACTCTTTGACCCTTGAGTCGAGAGTCGATAGTAGTCATGGTACAGATGCTGCCAACGACAATGATAATGATCTCGAGATTGGAGAGGCGTAGTCCTGAGACTAGATGATTCGGTACCTTAGTTTATCCGGGTTTATCTGGGAATTCACGTCTGATGAGAGAAGTTACGAGGGAAAATAGGTGAAGATATGCAGACTGTGGTTGATAACAAACATTGGGTGGGGAGGGACCATTGGGTGAGGGATCATTGGGTGGAGAGTTATCCTTGTGGCTCATTGGGTGAAAGATCATAGGGTTAAGGATAATTGGGTGAGGATAATTGGGTGTTGGGTGGAGCATCATTGGGGCCAGAGCGACAAAAGATCACGG
>JPJU01000101.1:0-36707 GCA_000750735.1 Pseudogymnoascus sp. VKM F-4246
AGGTTTAGGGGGGAAGTAGATTAGATGGTGGGATGAGGGGGAGGGGGAGTGTGTACGATTGGTTGGGGATGGCGTTTGGGCATGGGATGGGTGTTTATTTTGTTTTATAGATGGATGGTTTGGGTCTGAGGGAGACTTTTACTCGTGCATAGCTGGGATCGATATGGTGATTCTTAGCTGATATAATTCTATCATCTCCTTTGCCTCCACTTTCGCCGTACGTGACTTTTGCTCGCAACCACAAACTATTATGGCGTTCATTCGAACTATCCCAACCCCGAGGGGACAGGTTTCTCCCTGCCTGCAAGCTTTGTTCTCCAGCCGCAGCTGCTTTTGCCTTCCCTATTGTGATCCTCTTGCATACCCTCTATCTTTTCTTGGCTCTGGCGGTTTTGAAAGATGCCTTCGAATGCTTCGGTGAGGAAAATGGGGGAGGGGCTGGGACATCAGCACAGCACACGGGTTGGTTATACAGCCCCCCATTTTACTAGCTATATATCCCGATACCCATCAAACAGTCACATACGACCATAGACTCAAGAGAATTGGGCATCCCGTCCGCTCTGCCATACACAAGCTTGCGTATCCTCTGGCTAATGGTCTCAATCGTGCCAATAGGCATAGCGTGGAAACCGAGCCTTAAGGGTGATCTTGGGTGTGCCGAGAGGTGAGCAGGGTGAGCAGGGTGAGGCGAGGTTATGTTTTCGCGTCAATTTCGTGTCACTCTCGTATTAGCTTCGTAATAGTACCAGAGTACTGCCGTTTTAGTTTACGTACCTTGTTTAGCTGCCTTGCCCTTATTTTCCTAATTACTTATGTGAGCGGCAAATGCTCGAATGGTGACGGCATATGAGCTGCCGCTTTGGGAGGAAACTATGGTAGGGGTAAAGCATTTTCCGACCCTATTTCAGCGTTAACTTAGACCTGGGTTTTGGCTTTGAAAATTCCCGTGCCGGTGAGCTAATCGACGGATGGCTTTAGTACCGCGTGAGCCAGAACATGTAAATTATAAATCGAATTTTATTTACGTCGTAACATAGACAGCAAACCGTCTATGCCATTACTCCGCCAAATAGTTATATGGCCTCTCACTCTCTATCATCTACGGTACTGACTGTCCAACCAAGTGAAAAACCTATCGACTGCTGGGTTGGTGTGTAAATTTCCCCAAGTGGGATCTAGAGCTCTTAGTCCGAGGAGATGCTTAGGTTTGTCGAGACAGTCAATCTTATTGAATGATATCATAAAGCTGACTTTGCATCAGCATTTTGAAGCCGTCAACGTGGTGGAGGACCCTCGATATGGATTTGCAATCCCTGTTGTTGATGATGAAAGGCGCTTTGCCACCCACAATTGTTATTGCCATGTAAGCACCGCCTCAAATCTCATTTTAGTTGATTCTCTAACCCAGGCAATAGATCTCAAAGCGATGCAATTTCCGGAATCACATTGACAATCGGCTACCTTGCTGCGCTGATTGCAGTCACATCGCAATGTCTAATGCCACGTGCCAAATTTATGAAGATCATGTTTTTTAATCTAATCGCAGCCTGCGTAGCTGCCTCGCTTTGTTGTTTGGTCAGTTATTGTGCTGTTAAGGGTAGACAGAACAGTACACCTGCAGACGCTCTAGAGAGTGTTAAATCTGGATACAACAGCGATGCTTGCGCTATTTCTGCTGTATTCCTGATTGTCATGATATGGTATGTTATTACTCCCTCATATTATTCCCACGGCACCTTGCTAGGATAGGATTGACTCGTTACGCTATAGGAGCGCAAATTCCCTTCGCGCCTGGCGACCTATGGAAATGCAGGATCCGATGGTTGTCTTTTCGATTTTCTCTGTTGTCACGATCACTAGGACTGGAACCTTCCTGACAGTAAGCCAAGGGTTGGAATTCATTGCAAGACTACTCAAAGGCTTTTTAATCGGGTTTGCCGTCTCAACTGGCGTTTCATTATTGATCCTCCCTATTACTAGTAGAGACCACGTCTTTCAAGACCTCAGAGAATCTGTCGCCCAGGTCGAAGTGGTACTTCAGTTACTAATATCCTTTGTTGGAGAATGCTCGACGGAGCTGTGCACGGATCATGGTCTGTTAAGTCGAACACGAACAGCTCGAAGCACGCGCGAGATAGGAAACGAGAACGATTCCACCTCATCGTCGGGCATGGAGATCGAGCAGAAGCAAATAAAAGAGTCGATGGATAAGCTGAACGCCCTGCACAGCAAGCTTCGAGAGGATCTATTTTACGCCAATGATGAAATTGCATGGGGAAAGCTATCTGCTGGGGATATCAGTACAATAGCAGACATGTTCCAAAACATTATGTTACCGCTCTCTGGAATGGCGATTTTACCGGAGACCCTTGAGATGATTGTGCAAAACAAACCTCTTTGCAAAATCTGTACCATGGCTAGAGGGTCAGATAATGAAACTACAAAACAGATGGAAACGCAGAAAGTTTTGGATACGCTACGCAAGAGTCTGATGCACTCTACTAATATTATCACAACCGGTCTCCAGTTCTTCCTGCTTGTATTCAAACTTACCAAACCTGAGCGGTTGGACAAGCAGCGAAGGTCTCAGAATATGGGGTCGGAGGGAAGAGACGAAGAGTCAAATGGAGAATATCTCGATCCACTGCAGCCTGACTTTGCAGCTCGGTTTGAACGAGCTGTTCATGAGTTCCATTCCCGTCGCAAGCACCTTCTAGAGGCGTTGTCATTGGAAGCATTCTCAGGAGCAGACAAGTTACCCGATGAACTTAAGTCCTCGAGAAACCGCTCGAGCTTCATCACATCAGGTCCGGATATTCGGCAAGAATTCTTCTTAGTCCTCTACGTTGGTCACCTGCAGGACAGCCTTCTTAACGCCACAATTGAGCTTATAAAATTTGCGAGCAGTAATGTATCGCATGGGACAAAGAAACGAAACCGATTAATATTCCCTAAGCAGAACATCATCCGAGGATGGTTTTTTCTAGCTTCAGAACGAAGACAGTCGGACAGCGATTCAGTTCGTAGACAGTCTTATCACGTTGACCCATCTTCGGTTCGCCAGGGTCAAGAAATGGAACATTTTCCGGACCCCGAACATCTCCCACCAGCGAACGCCTGGGAAAAGGGAAGTAATGTGCTCCGTTGGATATCACATAAGGGTAGATCTGAGCTCAGCATGTTCGGCTTTCGCGTAGCTGCTGCTTCCTTCTCAGTCGCAATTCTGGCCTTTTTGCATCAAACGCAGACCTTTTTTATCCGTCAACGGTGCATCTGGGCCATGATTGTGATTGTCATCGGAATGAGCCCGACGAGCGGACAGTCGACGTTTGGATTTATAGCGCGAATTGCTGCCACAGTTATTTCAGTAGTACTCAGCATTTTCGTTTGGTATGTTGTCGATGGGAAGACAATAGGAGTGATTATCTTTCTTTATCTCGCAAATATATTCGAGGTAGGATACGCATCAGCGCTGTTCAATACAAGTTATTGCTAATACTTTCTTTCACCTAAACAGTATTATTTCTACGTCAAGAAGCCACAGTTCTTTGGTCCGTCTGTGATTGCCATTGTTACTTTGAATGTCATAATCGGATATGAGCTCCAGGTTGGTTTTAGGAGCAATACTGCCATACCACAGTAGTTGACTGACCTTTTCCATAGGTTCGAAAGCTAGGTCTTGAAGTTGCCACCTCGAACGGCCAGCCATACTATCCCGTTTACCTATTTGCTCCTTATAAGCTAGCAGCTGTGGCAGCAGGATGTGCCATCTCCTTTTTCTGGGCCATTTTCCCATACCCCATCACCGCCAAGTCGAAAGTAAGAAAGCTCCTTGGACGAAGTCTCTTTGTCCTTGCAAAGTTCTATTCCGCCATGCATACTACCATCGAGTTATGGATGAGCGACGAATTAGGCGACATCCAGAACCCTCATTCACCGTCTTTTAAACTTCAAGCTGCTCGCCATGAACTCTTCCAAGAAGAAATGCTGCTTTTGAATAGCCTTCGTGTGCACAGTCATTTTACTACATTCGAACCCGCAATCGGTGGAAAGTTCCCGAAGCAGGTCTATGATAGCATCATCTTGGAGATACAGAGGATTCTCACCAACATGTCCTTAATGGCCCATACAACGCAAAACCTCAAAGCTTTGCCCTTCGAATCGGAGGGCCGCAATTCTATGAGCGAAGATGACAAGTGGATATCACAGCTAGCGAGGATCGCGTTGGAATCTGCTGATTTTAAGTCTCATAGTACCACGTCACTACTGTGTCACCTCTCTGGTTCGATCATGAGTGGTGAACCGCTGCCTCCGTATTTGTCCACATTACATTCATTCCCTCTTGCACGACAACTGCAGGAGACCGATAGCGATTTGCTCAACATCCGGCACGTGGAGGACCCTGCGTTCTCTGCTTTCGTTTCGTTGGAGGTATTACGGTCGCAAATCGGGTTCAGCTTGAAGAATATCCTAGAGTAAGTATCGAAAGCACTTTATTTTATCGTCTCATCTGTTGACAATGTATTAGTCATGTTAAATCACTTGTTGGGGAGTTGACCTTTGACTTCCATGTCATGCAAACGCCAGAGTACTTGGAGTCGACTCAGTTAACAACATCAAATGGGAATCTGGATGAGGATAGCCAAGAATGAAGATATATTTGTCTTCCTTAGCAGTAAATATTAGCTGAGGGAAAACGGATCGGAGGGATCTATCTAGCCTATTTGGTCTATTTTGAAGTTGCTCAATAATTTCAATTCCGTTAATCGTCACAACTTGTCATCTGATGGATAGCGAAGGACGAAAGAGCTCTGGCTCCAAGAGGATGGTGGCTTCTTGGTTGGAAGGCGCTACGGCCACCCAATTTTATTCTACCTTGATTTTTGTCGTCGGTTCATATACCGATGGAAATAGAGCGAGGGAATATCGGCCTAAGTATCCGAGGGGGAATGCGTTGATTAGAAGGACAAGACTAAGTATTAAAGTGTTCGATAGAAGGCGAAACTGATGCTACATAGAGACAGAGCCTTAAACCAGCGATATCGGTGAAGTCTCATAGAAAAAGCCCGTCTCCTTATAAAAGGCTAAATATATATATTTGTAATTTATTATTAGACAGTTGTTAAGATATTCAGTTACAAGATTTATGATTTTGGATGTAAAATGAGGTGGGCCACTCGCTTGGGTGGGCCACTCGCATGTGAAATACGTTAAACACTTTGGTATTTATAGTATTTTCAATGCTATCTCTATTCACAATAAGTGTTTATACTCTTATATTAGCCTCCCTAGCGACCTTTCGCGTTCCATTTAACCAATGTAGGACAGCGACAGGCATCCACCCCGCCACGGCAATAATGGCACAGTACACTCCCGCCGTAGCTGCGAAATTAAGAGTCTCGAACATAACCGGGATATAAAACGGCCCAATGAACCCCCAGATCTGTCGCAACAGATTAACAAAGAGTCCCACCTCCGACGACCTCAACGGACAGCTATCGACAGCATACGTGATTAGCGTCGTAGTGATAATCTGATTCCCGAACGACGCAATTGCCGCCCCCACCATAGGCGTGACATTCCACACGCCATCCTCCGCGTTCTGTAGCTGCACGCCCCACACGACGAGGCCGGCGACCACGGTGGCGAAGCCGGGGTAGGCGAGCCAGAGGCGCTGGGTGGCGACGCGGACGCCGGTGCGCGCGGAGTAACGGGCTAGGAACCAATCGGAGACGGGGCCGGAGAACTGCTCGCCGAGGACGGAGCCGAGGATGATGGCGAGGTATTGGAGGCCAACACCTTGGGCGTCGAGGTTGAATTTCTCGCCGACGGCAAGGGGCATCATGACGATGATTGCGATGTTGGCGTAGCAGAAGACGAGTGCGTATGCGATGGCTGGGATGAGGACGGAGGGGTGCAGGGCGAGGTTGAGGTAGGAGAGGAAGGATGTGAGAGTGAAGGGGGCGGGGTTGATGCGGCGGATCTTGAAGGAATCGGCCCATGAGGCAGGCTTGGCTGCTTTGATGGTGGCAGCTGGGCTTGTCGACGTGGAGGTGCTAGTAGAAGAGCTGAGGGTTCGGAAGCCCATGGTTTCGGATCCGAGGAAGAGATAGCCTAGGAATTGGCAGAAATTGGCGATGGCGAAGATACCGAACATCCATTGGTAGGGCGCGCGCTGAATGAGGAAGCCGTAGAGGAAGGGGCCGAGGGGTGTGCCGATGGTGGTCATCAGGGTCCACCATCCCATCTTTTGGGCACGCTCGTGGCGGAAGAAGATGTCGGTGACAACGCCGCTACCGATACCAAGAGGAGGACAGATGAAGATTGTGTTGAGGATACGGGTTACCATTTGAGTGGCGTAGGTGTGGCAAAAGCAGCCGCCGATGTTGCAGATGCAGGCGCCTAGGACGGAGACGAGGAATATGGGTTTGCGGCCGAAGCGGACGGCGATGGGCGACCAGATTTGGGGGAAGATACCCATTGTGAGGATCTGGAGTGGTTAGGATGAGATGTGTGATGTATTGAGGGGGACCAACTTGGACAGATGTCAGATAGGAGGCTTGGTGGACAGAGATGCCGTACTTTTCAGCGAAAACGGAGTAGGCGGGGATGATGGCGGCAGCGGAAAAGGTTGCCATCATGGTGTGGAAAGCGACCATTAGTATGTTCATGTTCTTCATCCACAGCGGCCAATTAAGGGGGTCTTGTGGTAAAGAGGAAGGGAGAGGGTCAGGCTCTAGAGTGCCGTGTCGTTGCAAAATGTATGCTTTGAGCTCTTCGCTAATGTATGAGCCGCATGTTTGGGTGGCGTGTTCGTTATGGGTGTGTATCATCTCCTTGCCCTCAGGGCAGGGTGTTTGGCGGGTTTCCTCCATTGACGAGGCGTTAAAGGTTGTCAAGAATTCCAAGAGAGAAGGGGAACAACGAGAGAAAGGACAAGGAAAGCCAGGTGAGAGTAGCGGAAGAAGTTAGGGTCTTCTCACAATTCAGGAGAGGAATGGAGGAACAGCAATATGACAGCTGACGGGAGGAAGGTTTTATAAGGAGCAACGAGAGTTTTATGCACGACATTGGAAAGGACTCTCTGCTCTCCGCACTCACAAGTTGGAAATGTTGAGGGGATAGATTGTGGAGTGTGGAGGTGGAGGAAGGTAGAGTGTGGAGGTGGAGGAAGATAGAGTGTGGAGGTGGAGGAAGATAGAGTGTGGAGGTGGAGGACAAGCACGGAAATGGACTTTATTGGACGTATACCCACCTTGGGTCCGTAGTGTTTGAAGATACAGTGAACTTCGAAGGCGGGAGATTCGGAATACCCCATTTGTGAACTGAGTATCTGTTGTCCTATCCCGGGGTAGTTGCCGATTTTTTGGGGAAAGATATCGTTAGGATATTGACACCGCGGAAGTTCTCCGCAGTGTCAATACCCTTTGCTTAGTGTCTCGGGAAAGCCATATCTGACGACATTGAGCTCTTGGTCCGGCAAAGTAGTCTTGATTTCCCTGAAATTCAGTGATCCACCACCTAATAATCCTCCATCCACTGACCCTCCACCCAATTATCCTCACTCGATGATCCTCAACGGGATCATCGGGTGGTGAGATATCATAGATACCGGGTGGTACCATGGGGTGAGAATAGTTAGATCCACCTGGTGCAGGTGGGTATATATTGTATGAATTATATAGGACTTTGGAACGACTTTCTTTGAGCTAATGATGTTGATGGGGTAGGTGCTCTATATTTGACGTACCGCAGCTTGGTGGGTCAGAACAGACATAGCCGAAGAATAACGGGAGCTGTATGGAGAACTTGGGGAAATGGTAAGCGACTATGCTTAGTTTAGTGATAGCTTGGCACATCCCGCAGCGATATTGTAGGGTAGGAAGGCTGGGAAGTGGAGACGTGGATCCAACCGGTACCCCACGGTTTCTCGTGGCATGAAAATACGGCAATTGACATTACAGTGAAGGCGAAAGCCACAACCAGAATCCAAGAACCTCAGTTACCGCGGCTGAGAGTATGTCCGGCAATACTCTCAGCCGGATTAAATGTAGCCTCAAATCTCGGCATCTGTAGTCAATCAAAGATTCGATATCTCCAGCGTATAAACCTTGAATCTCTTTCAATGCTCTAAACGTTTGAAGGTAGATATCGCTGTTAAAAATAAGCCGCAGCTGGCAGATATTTGAGCACATCTATAAGGGACACCTTATACACCCTTCTCCCGCCCTACGGGAAACATGACTCAGCACGTCGACGTCCTGATCTGTGGTAGCGGCTCTGCTGGGATCTGCGCAGCAACATGGCTCGCCCGATATGGGCTTCGGTGCAAAATCCTCGAATCACAGTCCGGGCCATTAGCTGTAGGGAAAGCTGACGGTGTGCAATGTCGCACAGTTGAGGTCTTTGAGAGCTTTGGCATCGCTGAAGAAATGCTTCGGGAAGCCTACCATGTTTTAGAAGTTAACTTCTGGGCGTCGAATGCAGATGGAATCCTGGCTTGGACGGGCAGGACAGCAGATACTGCGCCAGGACTGTCACATCAACCGCACGTGATTTTGAATCAGGCACGGGTAAATGGGCTGTTACTAGATGCGATGAAAAGGTTTAATGGGCAGGAAGTGGATTATGGTTACGAAGTCAAGGGAGTCCAGGTTGATAGTAAGGCAGCTGCAGATCCAAAGTCCTACCCTGTGACTGTGGTTGCTCTGAAAGATGGAGTGGAGGAAACTTTCAAGGCAAAGTATGCACTGGTGAGTGTTGCCTGGCCCCGATACAGTATTGATTCTCATCCTACTAGGCATGTGATGGCGCACACAGCTCTGTGCGCAGATCTCTTGGTTACAAGATGATTGGCGACAGTAGTGATGTCGTATGGGGCGTAATGGACGTCTATCCACGAACAAACTTCCCTGACATCCGCAAGAAAGCAACTCTCCAGTCGAACTCGGGAAGTCTCTTGATAATCCCGCGCGAAGGCGGCTCCATGGTACGCTTCTACATTGAGCTGCCACAAGGGACGGTGGCCAAGAAAGTCCAGCTCCATGACATGCACTCTGTTGCAAAACGGATTTTCTATCCGTATCAAATGGAAATCGCAGAAACTTTCTGGTGGTCAGCCTACGCTATCGGTCAGCGCCAGGCAGATTTCTTCTCCAAGGATAGCCGCGTCTTCCTCACTGGGGACGCATGTCATACGCACTCGCCAAAAGCAGGACAAGGCATGAACACGAGTCTTCAAGATGGGTACAACATCGGTTGGAAGCTAGCACAGGTCTTGAAAGGTCAATCCTCGCCTGACCTTCTGGAGACGTACGTTCACGAGCGCCAAAAAGTGGCTGCTGACCTGATTAATTTTGACCGCGCATTTGTAAGGGCCTTCAGCTCAAAGGCAGCGAAGGCGGATGGCTCAACCGAGACGTTTAAGGAGCATTTCATCAAGGCAGGACAGTATACCGCAGGTTTAACGGCAAAATACGGAGACTCGCAGATTACGAATGCCAAGGACAGCACGCAGAGCCTAGCGACAAACCTCACAGTTGGGATGCGCTTCCCGAGCGCGCAGGTGGTGAGGTTTTGCGATGCAAAGGCGATGCAGCTTGTTAAAGCTTTGCCGTCGGACGGGCGCTGGCGGGTTATTATATTCGCAGGGGACATTAGTGAGCCTGCTAACGCCAGTCGACTTGAAGAGTTGGGAGCCTATCTTTATTCACCCACTGGTCCCGTTAAGTCTCATACGCTGGCGTCCGCGGATATCGACTCGTTCATTGAGCCAATTGTTGTCCTCTCTGGCCAGCGTACAGCAATCGCGCAGGAGCAGATCCCAGGCTGCTTCTGGCCTGTCACTGGGAAGTGGAAAATGCGAGGTTCGTGAAGCCCCCCTTCGGAAATTAACAGAGCTGACAATGTTTCCATAATAGATTTGCATAAAGTATATTTCGATGATGAGAGCTATAATTCGGGTCACGGAAAAGCATATGAGATTTATGGTATCGAGCCCGCTAGGGGCGCGGTGGCTATTGTGAGGCCAGATCATTGTTAGTATTACCCCTTTTCTTTGTGATTATGTCGGTGTATGCCAAAACTAAGTGCTCATGGAAATAGATATTTCAATGATCACTGAGATGGAGAATCATGAGGTTATTGGTAACTTCTTTACGGGATTTGCGCTGCCGGCGTCTAGTGTAGTTCAACATGCCAGCGATGGCGGCAAGATACATTAGCCTCTTCTTCTTTCCGCGTGGAAAGACATGGTATGGTGGTTCTGGATATATCTTCTCGTGGATCGTGTAGCATGGGCTTTTGATGTGATGTTTACTGTCAAATAACGGGGTCGTCGTCCCTGAGTTGCCATCTAGAGGGGTTTCCTATTTTGACGTCAAGATAGCAGATAGGCTGGCAACCTCGGACAGGGCCTAGATGCTTTGGCTATCCTAAGTGCTGCTAGGTGTCACATAGCGCGCTAGATTGTCGCTGCTCGGGCTGGTGCTTAGAGGAGGGGACTATCCTAACCCATTGGCATGACTACTTGTATCGAGGGAACTATTTGGGCGTGCAGTTACTCAAGAAGCGAGAACAGAGAGGAATAATTGAGTATTTCGTTGAGTGGATGGGTCGTCTAGCGGTTGAGAATTCTTGGGAGAAAGAAGTTACGATAAACCGAGAACGAATTTTAGAGTTTGAGGCAATGTAATAGAGGAATCATTGTTTGTATTTATTGAGCAGGAAGCCTTTGCTTAGAGGAGATGAGTTTCTTTTTGCGATAGATCATAGTATCACTGTACCATACAGCCTTCCCAAGTGCCGCGCAGGAAATAATACGCCTCAAAATGCTAATGCCCAACTTCTCACCTCTTCTACCTATGCATTTCCCTATTCTTCCTCTCCTCTAGCAGCCATCTTGTCCTCTGCCGCCCCGTCGCCTCCCTCACAAACACTCGTGTCCTCACTCTCCTCAGCCGCTTCGTGCAGCTGAACTAACAGTTCGCCGCCCAGCGCATATCCAGCCCTCGCGTCAGCATCCTTGGTCTCCTGTTGTGTGGCTGACGGCGATCCGACGCCAAATTACCTTCCTTGAAGGCTTCTATCATCATCATCCCGTTCCCGCCTTTGACCCTTATTCAGGGCTCTTTATTAATCAGCTTTAAGCGACTGCCGGAGCGAGTTCATCCTGCTACAAGAATTTAGGTGGGGGGAAGTCGCTCGACGATCCCACATGGTCGGCTCATGTGACTGAAGGGGAGGTGGTGAGAACTCATTTCGTTGCGGGGTCGATCTGTGCAGCGTTTGAGGGGGATGAAGAGGTTGACCTTTGCTCGCTATTGACTCAAAAGGAGCAAAAGCGATTGCTAAACTTTCGCTGTTAAGTACTAGGGTTGCCTAAAGGTGTGAAAATGGACTGTCTATAATAGTGGTGTTTATATTAAAATAAGGGCGTTTATCACTCAGCTACAGCTTTAGCCCCATCGCGTCAACGACGTCCAATCCACACCCTCTCTATTTCCCCTGAGCTCCCGTACCTATTTAAAATGCAGCAACCCACCATACAGTCACTCTCAACCTCTGCGGGGTGAGTGAGGGTGGGCTGGGTGAGCGGGGGGAAGTAGTGTGACGTCACTTTACAAGGGTTAAGAACAAGGCCGTTTGCCCTTGGCGGTTGGCACAATGTCTCAACACGATGAAGGGCTGTTGTAGTTTTGAGGCAGGTTTTAATGAGGCAGGTTTTAATGAGGCAGGTTTTAACGAGGCAAGTAAACAAGATTCACAACTAGCAACAAGGGTCTACTATTAGATCAACAACAGGATTAATAGTGAAGTATTTATAAATTTATCCGTATAAGCTACTACAAACAAGATTGTCTACCCCTGTTACAGCTTCTATTATCGTCGTTATTATCTAGAACGTTAAACAGATCAACCCTATAAGTAAACCGACGCATCAATTAAAGTCGATCTTTTCTTTATAAGCTTATAATTATTTGATTAGAATTTCTCTATAGTATATTTCGCTCTAACTCGTCAACGTCGCCACGCACACCACACTCCTCAGTCTACGCTCCACTCTCCACTCTCATCTCACGCACACCACACTCAGTCTACGCTCCACTCTCCACTCTCATCCCTTTCCTCTCAAGGACGACGAAACCATTCACTTACAATGTCAGACGGGTAAATAACAAAAATCTTCTTACCCTATTAACTCCTGTCCTGTCCTATCATGTAAATTTCAAGTGTTTACCTTGGGATCATCTCCCTCACAGACAAGAAGCCCACGCAGAGGCCCCACAGGGATATCACAACGACGACACTTTATACAAATCCGAAGACGAATCTGATAACGACAACGAGAACAGCAACGATAATAATGCTATCGCAAGCGGCAAAGCCAACAATCAGGCCCAAAAATCAAATCCACTCCGTCAAGCCCGCAACCAACGTCAACTTCAACAGGCAGCTCCAAATGGCAACGTGCAGCAGAAGACGCGCGACGAAGCTAGAGAAGAGATGGGGTATAGGGCAGTGGCGATTAGGGAGTCGAGGATTAAAGACCGGCCTGTAGGAAAGAAAGCTTCTGATAGCGCACTCAAGATTAAGATCGAGCTTGATTTAGAGGTTGAAGTCGATCTGTATGCTAGGGTCAAGGGTGATGTAACTATTGGGTTGATGTAGGACGGTGGTCTGGTAGTGCTCGAGATAGGCTCTAGTCGTATTTATAGTTATTAGTAGGGTAGAAAACAGATACATAGCCATGAACATAGCGCGGGTAACATATGGAGTAATATCATATTATTTTTCATCTAATTCGGCTGCTTGCTAAGATATATATAGCTCAATGTGAGAGTAACTACTACATACGACCATAGACTCAAGAGAATTGGGCATCCCGTCCGCTCTGCCATACACAAGCTTGAGATCGGTGGATTAGTAGTTGGGTGGGTGACCACCAGCGAATACCCACTGTTGTATGTTTTTTTATTTTTTTATGCTATTTTTGTTGTTTTTAATGCTTATATGCTGTCTCTTGCTACTAGAACTATGGCTTATCTGACTGATCTTTGTGAGCTCCGCTTGCCCAGCACTAAGAGATGACTGATATGACTGAATGCATATACGATGTCGCAGGATTCTTGCATAAGTGTCTAGATCATGGTAAACAAAAATCGACTCAAGCCTCACTCTTTCTTCAGATGTCCTGACCCCGCGGATCCAAAATCGTCATAACTACGAGTCCGCGATCGCGAGTCACGTATACCATTGGGGCTAAATGTTTCTTGAAAAAGCTCCTCTGGAGTGATCTCGGGCTCACCCATCTCAGGTTTGTGCTCCTCAGGCTCAGGTTTCACTAGTTCGTGCTTCCCTTCCCTTGAACTGGGCATGCCACTATTGTTGATAGCGTCTGTTGGGTATGCCCTCCTTGGTGATTTGGACCGCGGTAGAGCAGACGGCCCAAAGAAGCTTTTGAATGCAATCCCAGGCGTTACTTTGGGATACACACCACCATCCATCGGGTTGCTTCCTGTAGTTTCAGTTGCAGACATAACTGCATCGGTTTTAGAGCGCTCGAGGGTCGGTGCACGGACAAGGAGACGGAATCCACCACGGGAGGTGGTTTCAGAGTCTTGAGACTTGGAAGCCTCGTTTCCGTTCGAAGCAGAATCTACTATCTCGCCGAGAGGATACGTGCCGATTCTTTTCTTATCCTCGGGTTTGAGAATGAGGCGGGCGATTCGTCGTGCGGCAGTCAAGTCGTGTAGGGAAGATTTCATATCATACGGATCCCATAACCAGCGGGACATCCAGTGCATGGCCAGAAATCCGACGTACATAAAAATAATGATGCTGGTGACTTTCATAACAGGGACGTAGGAGTGGATAGCTGCTTGAGCAACAAGCCAAAAGGGTAGATAGGCGATGTAGACTGAGGAGTACAGGAGCACCCCAAGATAGCGGAATATAATCGGAGAGTAGATGAGCCAGACCACGGTAATTGCCAGCTGGCTAATGGCCGATACAATAACATGGAGCGGATTCGTAGTGTAGTTCGAGACACCCATGTGAATGCAGGTTACGCCTATGCCAAAGAAAGTATTTATCCAATAGTAGAAGGAAAATTTGGCAACGCGGGCGGCGCTCTCTTGGTCGATGAAGATGATGCGGGCGCTGGCAAGGAGTGTTGCGCAAACAAAACATATAGTGAAAATGCTCCGTTCAATTTGGCAGAAAAGTGAGAAGCTCCCCATAATATTGGAAGCGTGGCGCGTTCTGGACTTTGGGAGGGTCAGACCATTGGTAAGGAAGGCCACGGAGAGAGAGTTGGCGATGAGGTATCCAAAAATCCACTTGGTCCATCTCCACCAGGTCATTTCATCCTGCCAGTTGAGATAGGCAGCAGGATGTTTGTAGGAGTAGAGAAACTCTGCCCACGGGTGTGGTAGATGATGGGCGCCATACCAAGGCATGAATCTGCATCTGAGCCAGAATAAGAATAGGCCAGGAACTAGATGCCACATCTCCGCAGGATCTTGAGGATCCAAAGTTCGCTTTCCGTACTCTATCGCAGACAAGAACTCCTGCTTTGCTACTTCAAAGCGCCAAAAGTGCAGTGCCAACGCATGCTTGCTCAGGTGTCCGAAGATCTCAATCACGTATGCGTAGCAGCGAACAAACTGTAAGCGAAGATTCGCTGGGAGAGAGCGAAGATATTGAGTTAGAGGCGCAGTGGCCAAGCTCTTTGGGGCGTGCATCATAAGCGTTTTTGTGGGATCACTCATATTCGGTACATAGAGGGGAAGGTCCTTGTCACTTTTGAGGAGCATGACTTCTTGCAAGTGAATGTGTCGAATTGGATTGACAATAACCTCCAGAAAAGAACCGTCCTTGACCTTGAAGAGTTCGTGGCCATGGACGGCGGTAATCCATTTATCCCCCGGTATCTCTTGGAGTTGTTGCGCGCGGCGTCGGTCATCTGCAGAAATTGTTTGGTAGGCGCCGACATCTCTTGGATCTGGTCGAGGAGAGTGGCTCCTCGTTCGCCTTCTCTTAGCTTGTGGTTCAGGACTCACGGGGCGTTGCTCCTTGATCTCTGGTTTGGCTTCTTCAAGCTTGGGATAACGGTACTCGAAACTGTGGAGCACAAATCTTGCTGCTCCTGCAAATGGATCTTGAGGCTCGCAAATAAAGGAGTCCATGATATCGAAGTTGACAGGCAAATAGTCGCTCCAGTAAGGGTAATTTGCACTCTCCTCAAGAAGTGCTGCAATGTACACCAAACAATGTATGGGCGAGAATGTAGTCCCACCGGCCTTCGCTATCAACGCGCCGTAGACAGGATTAACCGCGAATCGTAATGCCACAAGCCGCAATTTCTGTGCCGCATCCCAAAGATCTCGTACAAACTGAGAGACTAGAGCTTGCATGTGAGGCCGTTCAGTCATGTACGCATCTGTCCGGAGCTTCATCACTGCAGACTCTGTTTTGAGAACATTTACTCGAAACTGTGTCAGCCTTCTCTGGATCCAGAATTTGTATTCGTGCATCAAAGTCGCTGGATTGGCCTGGTATCTTAACTGGGAAATAGCGACACCCTCCTCAGCGAGTTTGAAAGAGAGCGGAGTCTTTGACCGTACAGAATCAAGTGCTTTCAAGGCTGGAAAAATGGCCTCTTGAGCATGTTGCAGCGAAACGATATATGCCAGATCGCCCTCAACCCCAGGCACGGGCTCCAACGGTGAACTGGCAAAGTCCGTGAGAGCATCAAGAAATGCAACTGCATCTAGAGTCACATTAAGGATCAAGGCGTCGAAAAGGTTCATAACGACCTCATTGTTAAGTTTGAGAGACGATAGCCTCAAATGATAAACCCAGAGTTCCCACGCATACTCCACCAGCGGAGTCTGCGATACTCCAAATGCATTTGCATTGGCAAAGGTAGAAACCTGTACTAGTTTCATGCAGGCCAACGCGCAACATTGATGAGCTTCTTCAACCGTGAACATGAATGCAGTAATTGCAGCCTGCTTCGTGGGCGCATTGCTGATGAGTGCTTTACGAAGAGCAGGATGAGCCGGCTGGACTGTGTGAGTCCCATCCTCGAGCTCGTCTATCTGGATGAGGTCATCAAGAAGGCCACGCAGGTCTTCTGCAAGCTGAGCGTGGTCATAGACTGACTTCCCGATCCATTCTTTGATTTCTTCAATATCAATTTTCTTGTCGTCGAGCATCATTGCAGTCTTTAGTTCAAGTGCTGTTAATGGCCTTGCTGAAACTGCGAGCCATTTGAGGGCCGTAGCGACGCGCAATCTGCGGTCATCAGACATGCGTGAGACTCGTTCGAACATCCGGCTGTATGTCCATGTTAAGCCCTGAGGGAGGTCCTCAAGGCTCTTATCAATGTCTTCGACGAGCTTGACATCTTTTAGAAGGTCGATTGATGCACTAACCCATTGAAATACGCCCCCAGCATTTTGTCGAAGTTTTATGATAAGGTCTTGCTCTTTAGCAATGAACTCAGGTTTGGCTTTAATTAGCTTCACTACCTCTATATCAACAAACTTCTCCATGTCAGGCCGTGAATTTTCAGTTATAGAAACGATTTGGAGAGAACCAAATACTTCGTGGAGCTTCCGATGGATCCCTTCAACTCCTTGACAGAGAAATACAAGGCGGGCTGTTCGAAGGCCTTTCACAAATGACAAATGGTCGATATAAAAGTTGTAGGCTTCAATAGATTCCGAAGGGGTACCAACACCAGCATCTTTAGTACTAGGAATCGTTCCAATGGCTTCTTCTAGTCCATCCACAATAATTCTGCATGTATATTAGATCCTTTTGAAGTCAAATTAGGTCCGTAGAAATTTCACTCACATGACATTTCCAATGATGTCCACAAGTCTTCCGAGTAATTTACTCATAGTTTTGGCGTCCGCTCCGGCTCGATTCCGCTTTCGAAATCCCTCACAGATTGAAAGAAGCTGCTGGTCCTCACTATGCCACCATAACAACTGATGGATAAGCGTCCCAAGGAAACTCTTTGGATCTTCGTGCATGCGATCAATACCACAGAAAAAGTAGAGCACTGTAACAGACTGCTTCCAATACCCACAAGGTCTCATCACAAGTGGAACGTTACAGCCTCCTTCTCTATCTTTATCCTGGGAAGGCTTCACCCCACCTCGGAAGTGACTTATCAGAAATGCAGCCAGAACACTCTTCCCCGAACCAGCTTTGCCGTTGATCCAGAGAAGGTTTTGAGCCGTTGTCCAGTCTTTCCATGATTTGAACGCGGGGAGATCAAAGATCCATTGACAGGTATAACTGGACATGGTTTGCACTGCCAATCTTGAATGGAGCTGTCTCTCTTGTGGGTCGCGTGATGGTGTCAACCAACATCGAAGACTTTCCCGGACATCATTGCAGCCATCAGAGTTGTACTGCCAGGCCTCAAATCTGGGCAGGACAATATCTGACATGACTTTCACAACTTCCAAGATATCCGCTAGCAGTGAGTTGTAGTTCTTATCTTCTCCTCTTTGAAACTTATTCAGCTCCTTGTGATTCAGAGGAAGGCCTCTAACCTGGGCGCCAGGGAGGCAAGCCGAGTCCTGTGATACTACAACCATTTTCACGAGATCCATCTCTTTTTGCTCGAAATAGCAGTAGAGCTGCAGGTTGTTGAGTTTATCGGAATGCTGTAGGCGAGTGAATGCCTTTCGGACGTGTGTAAGTAGGGGGGAGTCAGAATTCAACAAATCAATAAGATCTGGGTTCGTCGAGTAGCCAACCACAGATCCTGCTCGCATCTTGGCTTTGGCAAGCCATGAGAAGTTGGAACCACGATGCGGGGTTCCGAGGAATATGATACCAGCGGTGCATGCAAGCAGATCTAGGTTATTCCTATATTCAGCGGCGCGAATGGAAGGGTTTGCCCCTCGGGTGGCAACATTGGCCCCTCCATGAGTCTGGCTCGCATACAAAAGAGCCTGATATCCAAGAACCATTAATAGATGGACATGATACGCAACTGCGAATATCTAACCTGCTTAATGACCAGTCCGCCAAAACTATGTCCAATAAAGATAATAGGTCTTTTGCGCTGCAACAGAACTTAGTATTAAGCTCATAAATCGATGCAGATTATAGAAGGTCACTAACTCTGGATGGGCATTCCGCAAGCTCTCCTTGATGACGCCGATCTTGGACGATGGCCCGAAGTAACTGGGCGCCGCATTCATCCAAATCAACATGCGACGGGTCTGCGTACCATTCTGAGTCGTACTCGAAGTTCAGAATTCGGGCAATAGGTATATCTTTGGGTAGCTTCTCCTTGAGCCAATGGTACTGGTTTCCATCCTTTTCTTCTACGGACCAGGAAGTACTGTATGAACCCGCTAGCCCATGGACAGCAATGATGCTGTAAACATCAGTTGGATAATACAATCGCCAACTTATGCGCACTCACTCAACGGCAGCTTCGCCGTGGAACTCGTATGAGCCATCAGCGTCATTACGGTAGGTCTCTAACGGAGTGAAGATCTGATGTAGCCTCGAAGAATGACTTGACTCGGCCTGAGACTCCTCGTCATAAGTCAGCGGGCCGGACGGGATTTCCGCACTGGCTCGGAAGTTTGTATTGACCGCCCGGAACATGATTCATATCAATATGAGCACGTACGTTACGTGGCCGTTGATGCGAATGAGAGGGGGAAAGGTACTGCGAGGGATTTTAATGCGAATAGCTGTCATTAGCAGGTCGCACTAGACGAAGCATCGCCCAGACATATAAGGGCGGGGCAAAGATGTAGGTTCCTGTACGAAGGTACTAACGCCTCATAGAGGGACAGCCTTGAAGTATTGTTATAACCGACAGGGGTGTGAACGCCACAAGAAATTTTAACACTTCATAACTTTTGTTATGCCTAACCAAAAAATCTTATTTAAACACTCAAATAACCCCTAGGAGGAGTATTATACACTTGCTGTTGTTTTTTGGCGTTTTTTACAGTATGTTGGGGTTGTGATACAAGGGGGGGGATACTTATGATGTGCTTCTGTCGAACTGATGATAGGAAGTCACATCTCAAACAAGTCACAATATTAGATATGCGTTGTTCTTGGCCCCGCTTATATAGATTCACCAAATCAAAATAAACGGATCCACTTTTACAGCCGCAATTATGTTCCATTCAAACTAGCGGCGCTTAGACTGAATAATGAGACGGACCCCAAACCTTGACATCCCCTCCCCCACTAAGCTACCAACTAGCTGAAATATCGGCTATCAACATGACCCTTCGCCATCTTTACTCTTCACCATCTCACATCTTTTGAACTGTTGGTCGCTAACTTTGCGCTGAACATATCAAGGTTATTTTTCATGGCAAAACATGTAGCCATCGGCACAAGCTTGCCCCCATTTGGGCGAGATCTTCAACTATACGACAAGTTGAACATCGACTTGACTTCACAAAAACTCACTAGAGCCTCATCAAAGAATACAGCCGGGCTTACAAAGCCAGTGAGGCCAGCAACTCTTCCAGGCCAGCCACAACTTCCCCTTGACAGCCCACTCATAGCCCATCACCTCATACAAGAATTCAACACTGAGTACCTGGACAACTTCGCACCCAATCTTTGGCTCGTCGCTACACAGTCCCACTCCCATATCTCTTCGCTGACGCATCAGATCGTGAGAGGGCGGAACATCGTGGTGACTGAAGACCCAAAACTGCACCTTCTCTGGTACTACGACCGGGTGTTCATCAAGCCCATCCCACCATACATACTCTCTCATGCCTTCTGGTCCTTCTATTTCTTCAGTTCCTATTCTCCAATCCCGCAACCTGAACGCGACCAGATTCTCCTCGCCGTGCGTGGCTATCTGCGCACGTGGTGCTACCTCATCCAACATAAATCCGACTTCATACTCGCAACTGCCGCAGGAGGCAGTAACCAGATGCCACTCATCCCAAAAAACATCTCATACGGAGCATTCATGCGCTTCGTCTCAGAGTGCAGAGATAGCATCTCAGACAAGGACGTCTCTCCTCGATACCATTTTGGGGAGTTGCGTGCCTCGAGGATTAACTTCTGGGGCCAGATGCTTCTGACGGGATTTTCGTACTACAAACCTAGTGGGCAGTATAATGATTATTTCTCCCGCTATTTTGGTGTCATTCTTTTCTCCTTTGCTTTCTTTAGTACGGCGTTAAGTGCTATGCAGGTTGCACTTGCAGCGATGGCGCCGATGGATGTTTCGGCAAACCAGTTCGACAAAACTTGGAATTCGGTCCTGCTGGTATCTGGGTGGTTTGCTGTTCTAGTATTGGTATTTATAGCTAGCATATTAGTGTTTTTGGCTTTAAAGCTTCTGTTTATGATGATTCGAGAACTCATATTTGCTTTGAAGGCTAGGTGGAACAAGAAGAAGAAGCAGTGAGCATATCTAGTATGTTTTGCATTGCACATCTCTGCGTTTTGTTAGAGGAAACATCAAAATCTGAAGACAGAAATGGAAAATGCTCGTGTCGAGATTACGATATCGAACTACCTGTTTTTTCGGATGCTCCGATATTTCTTCCGAATTCTCTAGCCCCCATGTCGAAAGCTCCCGCAGAGTATCTAGAAGAATTTGAAACCTTTTTAACATAGTAAACTGCATATGCAAGGCGATCGAAGCCGGCTACAAAGGCATCCTCGGCACTTTTTGCCTCTGCTTGTCGTACAATCCGTGTAGCCACACCTTGTGGTGTGTTGTCGACTGGCAACATACGTAGAGCCGCTGCAAGTAGCGCAGAGACGATTGCACTGTCCAATGCGGTTTTGGTACGCCTGGTAATGAGATCGACCGTAGGTTTCTGGAAACGATGACGAACAGCGAATGCAAAGACGGGTGCAATAACTGATCGATCGAGGCCAAGATATTCAACTGGAATCTCTGCTCTAAAGAGAGTATCTGAACTGACATCAGAGCCGGTGCCATAATTAGCCATACAATTATGTAGTACAAGTTGTCCTTCCGTTTCAAAGTCGGCATCACATTGTGCCGAGAAGAATTATGCGTGTGCTGCTGTTTCGCTGTCTCCGAATTAAAGACCTTTGAACAGCGGTCACACCAGGCATGTCGATAAGAATTTTTCAGGTGCCGATACAGACTATCATCATCCTGAAAGAGCCTTTGGCAGGAATCACAAAAAGCCATCTTCCAGCTTGTGGATAGATTTGTATCGATCCTTAAGGTGCTGTCTCTAAGGTGGCCTCCGCGGTAAGACACAGCATAAGGGGTCCGAAAGAAAGTCTTATAGTTGTGGTATTGTTTAATTGGAGGGAATTGATTGTTTTTGCAGAGTTATGAGGTAGTTTAAAGATCAGGCAGTTTGGTCTAAATTGGAATTAAATCGCGAGCTCTGGTAAGCCATTTGGAGAAAGGATACAGCTTTTATAAGACAATGCCATCGTACATGAGCCATGGAAATACCGCTAGCCAACATGAGAAGTGGATCACAGTACTCGCACTCGGGCGTCAGTTTTGGTACTCGACTCGAGGATCGGAGTATGTACTCGGGCAACACTGGTTGCTATAAGGTGTGTCGAAGTGCACGTACGAAACATTGCTTGGTTCCACCGTTTTTGGCGCCCAGATCCGAAGTAGATGTCTTGGACAGATTTCTAACGATCTAGAGCAGTTATAGTGTATTTGGAGTACTGCCTCCAACAAGATCCGTAAAGTAGAATTAGTACAGGGATAAGGCCAACAGTCATGGTGAGCATTGCCAGCATGGTAAACCCCCAACCGTAGCCGAGACGTTCAATCATCACCGCCGTTGCGAGCGGCAAAAACGCTCCCGCCAAGCACCGAGTCACAACGACACCGGTCAGAGCAGATGCTGAGTATAGACCGCAGGCATCCACTACGTACGGCATAAGCGGCAGGAGGGCTAGGGTCATGGACACGCGGATCCAGACAACAGACAGGATGAACAAAGCCAAGGGCAGCTGGAACTCGGCGCACCAACCGTACAGCGCCACAGCGGGGGGTAGCGTGAAAACGCCGATGATGCTGAGAGGCAGACGGTATTCGGGCAAGCCAACTCCCTTGTTGGCGGCGCTGAGCTTGGTATAGATCCTGTCCAGGTTAAATTTGCAAATTATAACGCCGATGAGGGTACCAAGCCCTGTAGAAGTCTGCGTTAGCCAGGAGCGTCCAGGAGGTCAGAAAGGGATTGCGACAAACTCACCGTTTGCTAAAAAAACCGACCCTATCTTAGCCGGCGAAAACAAATAAACCTCTTCCAGGATGGTCGGGAGCGTTACCGGTACAATATAGATGTACGAGAATATGACGGAGCCGAACAGGGACAGGGCTGCCAGAACACCAGACCCAATGAACACTACAGCAGGACGCATGATACAAGTCCACAAGCCCTTCGAGCCTTTCTCGAGGTTGGTATCCTTCCTAAAGGATCTGATGCTTGAGGTGTCGCTAGTCTCCCTGCGCAGCCTGGTCACCTTCCGCCGCAGGATAGATACCTTATACGTCTCCCGGAAACATGTTAAAAAAGCAAGTTCGCAGAGCGCCGCCAGCGCAAAACCTATCCAGAGCACAGCGCGCCAGCCCAGGTTTTCCGTGATGGCGCTGCTGAACGCAGGCCCCACGGAACTGGCGATGAGGGGCGCGAGCATAATAAAGCTCATGGCCGTGCCCCTCTGTTCGGGAGCGAATAGGTCCCCAACGACAGCTGGGTTTAGCACGTTTGCCGCCACCGTCATGCCCATTAGGGCGCGTGACGCCATGAATACAGCCGTGTTTTTTGAGAGACAACCGAGCACTGTAGCTATCAAGAGGAGCATGTTGGCGACGTTGAATACGGGCCAGCGCCCGTACATCTCAGACAGCGGTGCAATGAGAATGGGGCCGGCCGCCTCGCCCAACTCCCAGATCGTGACAAGGAGAACGGCAGGGGATTTTCTGTCGTTGCTGCCACCGAGGTCGTTGACAATACGGTTTGCCACTGGGGCCACCGACATACAGCTGAACGTGCTAACCAAGCCATCAGCGTTAGCGACGGTCTCCTTGGGTTTTATAGGCTGTGGGCTATTGTACGTACGTTGTAAAGGACGCAAAAGCTAGCAAGCCCACGATGCCCCATTTGAAGGACGCCGGCCACTCGAGCGGATTGTCCAGCGAGCCATTCAGATCAAAACCGGTATTGCCATTTGAATCGCCACGGATAATGTCACATCGCCCGGCTTCCGCTTCGGCCAGCAGAGGGGTGGTCTCCATAATTAGGGAAGACGGGAAATCTTCTTTGGCTCAACTATAGCCGGCCGTAGTAAGTTGTTTCAAGGTTGATGATGAAACGACTCTAGGGCAGGCCCAGGCTCGTTCCCTTAAGCTTATCTCTTGTCCTTTATATTCTTATGTCCTCTCGCCACGTTAATACTGATTTCTTTCAATAACTCAACGGCCTTAACCCTGTGCCGGACGGCGATCTATGCCCTGACACTCCTCAACCGTGTCTTACTATTAAGACATATGGGCTGGTGTCACATCCAATTCCGGTGGCACTGCCATAGACGAGTATTCACACCTGAGGCAAGACGAGCCAAAGTTAGTTGGGGCGGGCTCTCACAATTCAGATGGAGTCATCGGATTCCCTCGCACAAAATTAGGATTTGCATTGGTGTCGGAAGAGACCAGATGGTATATTCTTCCTGTAAGCTGTTTGCAGCTGGTAGAATACGTTCATCAGCTTGTGTTCAAGCGCGAAACTTCGCCCTATTTTGCCTCCTGGGCTCATAGCTATTTGGGTATCACCAGTAGTAATGATGTCTTAGTTGACGAGATAAAGGAAAGCTGAGGTCTCCCATTTTATACGCTACTATTCAATGATATATCATGTGTCTTACTTAACTGTAACTATGTGGCAACGTCCGATTGGCTTCAATCACAGAAACTAAGAGTAACGTCCCTCTCTATGTGGAGGAAAACTCACTATGCAGGAGAAAATGATGGTTCTTTGACTTCAATCATCTCAAAATCTGTGCACGCACCGACATACCCCATATCCCTGTATCGTGTTCCGTGCCACTGCTGAACACTCTGAACCCCTCCTACTAGAAAATCACGTTGGCGTTGTCGCTCTAGCCTGATTTACAGGAAAAAAGCAACTGGGCAGATATGTCTTGCAAAAGGCGAACAGGTGTGCGCAACTGAGACAATTGGGCATGAGTCGGAACAAATAATTAGTTCAGGGGTTCAGGGGACTGAACAGGCCGACCTTAATCTTTTAAGAAGATGCATGCAATCCTATGGGGACAATTGCCTGCTGCATGTCGGCCCTGCTTTTCAGCCTTTCATCAGCTATATAATAACTTCTAGTTCCTTGTGTTGCCAGAGACAGCAATCTTTCAATTTTTCTCTGTCTATAGACGGTACATGCCACGATCTCCAGAAATACTTTAAAGATGTCACCAGAGAAACGGAGCATGGGAACCACACATGTAATGGTGCCGAATAAACCACTCCAGGTGGGCGGTTCATTGCCTCTCCTCTTCGAGCTTCCAGAAGACAAAACTTATGGCTCTGGCCTGACTGCTGCATTTCAAATTGCCTGGGCGGTGGTGCTTCGGGTATTTACGACGTGTGATAGTGTTAGAATCGGACTGATCGATGGTCAGACGGACGATGCGGATGTAAATGGGGCTAAGATGACTTCCTGTCGTTTGGCGATCGAACTTGACGGGCCATGTCAGCGATTCGATCGACAGGTCACATTTTGTCAGAATCAAGAGCCCGAGAAAATGGACACTGTTATCAAAATAAGCCGACGTTTGGAGGCTGGTGCGCGGGTTAATTCTAAGTCATTCAACCCTAAGATTAATGGAAAGGTATGTCATTATGCATAGTACGAAATTATGAGTGGCGCTGACTGTGTCCAGAACTTGCGGATGATTATCCAAGTTAATGTCCAGGGGGTGTCAATGAGCATTATGACAGATACAACAAAGGCTCTCTTTTCAGATGAAGATCGAGTCATGAAGATAGCCAGGACATTCCGGCACATCCTGCCTCAGGTTCTCCATCGACCAAGGGCGAGTCTAGGGGAGCTGGATTTGGTCACGGATGAGGACAAGGATTATCTGCGTCGCCTAAATCCGGCCATCCCCGTCCAGCAACAGGCTTGTGTTCACGAGGCAATCCTTGAACACTGTGCTAGCATCCCAGGAAGATTGGCTGTAAGTAGCTGGGATGGAGACCTCAGCTATCATGATCTGAATACCTTGTCGTCTCGATTAGCGAAGTACCTGGAGGGATTCAATCTCCAGGCTGAGAAAATTGTGCCGCTTTGTTTTGAGAAGTCCAAGTGGGCGATTGTGGCAGTATTAGGCGTTCTGAGAGCCGGCGCGGCCTATGTATTTGTCGACCCAGACTGGCCCAGTGCGCGTATCAAATCCGTCTGCGAAGATGTCAGAGCTCAGGTGATGCTCTGCTCCACTGGATGTATATCGAAGGCTAATGGACTGACATCACATCTGATTGCGGTAGAGTCGGTCTTGCAAGCTCAGTCCGATATGGAAAACAGTTCAGTATTAGATCGTTCATTATCCGGGATTCGAGACCCTGTGTATGCCGTGTTTACCTCGGGGTCAACAGGCAGGCCAAAGGGGGTTGTTGTCGAACACGGTGCCTTCTTTCAGCGAGCAGTGGCCAACGGACGAGCCCTGTCATTATCCAACCAAAGCCGAGTCCTTCAATTTGCTAACTTTGTGTTTGACGTCGCCAATCGCGATATCCTCTATACACTACTCTTTGGAGGCTGCATCTGCGTCCCATCCGACTCCGAGCGACTCAACAATTTGGCGGGGTTCATCAATTACAGACAGGTCAACTGGGCTAGCATAACCCCATCAGTTGTGAGATTACTAGAACCAAGCATCGTTCCTACTCTGCGCCACCTTGTGCTTTGTGGGGAGCCCATGACCCCTAGCCTTGTCAGCTTGTGGGCTGATAAGCTTCATCTAATCAATGCATATGGGCCTTCTGAGGCAATCACCATCAGCTCTTTGCAGACCCAGGTTATGTCCGCAACCAGCCCTAACGATATCGGTCGAGGCTCAGGTACCGTGTTGTGGATTGTCGATCCGACAGACTATAACCGACTAGTTCCCCCCGGGGCAGTGGGGGAGCTGGTCATCGAGAGCCCCAACGTTGGCAGAGGATACATCAATCGCCCCTCTGAGACTGAGTCTTCGTTTCTTCAGACAACGACGTGGCTATCACAATTTCGCAGTTGTCCCTCAGCTGCTCGTCTGTACAGGACTGGTGACCTGGCGCAGTACGCTGCCGATGGCACCATTCGATTTGCTGGCCGTAAAGATGCCCAGTTAAAAATCCGTGGTCAGAGGGTGGATCTAGGCGAAATTGAGCATTGGATTCAGCGGTCTCTACCGCCGGGCCTTAGCCTCATGACAATTGTCGAGCTAGTCATCCCCAGTACGCGAGATACTCCATTGCTGGCTGCATTTTTTGCTCCGTGTGATGCCCGAAGTCAGTCTCTACAGGAGGTTCGAACGATGCTGCAGGAGTTGGCCCAAACATTAGACGAAGCGTTGTCTCAGATCCTGCCGGGGTATATGATTCCCAGCGCATACCTGGCTATCAAGGAGATTCCGACCACCGCAACGGGGAAGATTCACCGGCAAGGATTGCGTCAGATCGGTGGAGCTCTTTCCCGGGAAGACTTGATGGATGCTTCTCGACTGCTATTTAAAGCTATAGGCCCCTGCAAAGTGCGCGATACCCTCGTGGGTCTAACTCTGGTTCGGCTATGGGCTTCAGCTCTCGGAGTCACCGAGTCCTCTCTTCGAACTGAGGATAGCTTTTTTCGCATCGGAGGGGACTCAATTAAGGCGATGGGTGTGGCTGCTCAGGCGAGATCTAAGGGCCTTGATCTTTCGGTGACGGATATCCTCGAGTTCAAGGAGCTAGGCAAAATTGCTGATGTGATTAATAGAAGACCGAGGCTGGTCGGCACGCCTATACAGATAGATGCGTTTTCTCTTCTTGGTAGAGACACTAAACTCGTCACAGAGCAATGGGAACAAACAAACATACTCGATATCCTCCCAACAACAGCATCACAGGATTTCTTCTTGACACAGTGGACTCTCAGTTGCTATGTTTGCATGCTCCGGGGAGAAATCAATGTCAAGTTGTTGCATGCCGCTTGCAAGGCAGTTGTGCTGCGACACAGCAGTTTGCGCACAGTCTTTCACAAGGTGGGAGATCTCTTCGTCCAAGCAGTGATGAAAGTCACGGAGCCGCCCTTCAATCACTCCTGGACTAATAAGGATCTGGCGACAACCTGTCAATCTGTGGTTGATAACTTTATTGTCGAAACTGCGCCTGCGTCGGGAAAGCCTCTGGTCAGCTTCAAATTGATCTCCGCACCTGGTGAGAAACACGCGTTGTTGGTTCGTGTGTCTCACGCTCAATACGATGGGAATACGTCCAGCCTTATTTTTCGAGATCTCTCCACGGCGTATAACAAGGGACCGGAAACAATAACCTTCCAGTCAGCAACCCCGTTCAGCCACTACCTGTACGCACGCGCTGAGATCCCATCCGATGTCGGCTTTGCATTTTGGCGGGAGAATCTACAGGGCGCATCCATGACGAATCTCGACCCAGTCACTCTCAATGGCAGCAGCTCATGCCCAGCAACTGAAGTCATGGCATCCGCCGCATGTCGTCTCCCAACTGCCTTGCCCGACCTCACGGTGCCGACGCTCCTAAATGCAACATATGCCATCCTCCTATCACATCTAACAGATAAGGATGACTTGGTATTTGGTACCGTGATGGACACGAGGACGCTCGCTTTTCCAGGGATGGAGACTACGCTGGGGCCCTGTATTAACATCAACCCGCTGCGAGTGCGACTTTCGCAACAGAACGGTAATCTTACATTCCGCAGCCTATGTCACGCCCTCCATAACCAGCACGCCCGGGTGACACGGCACGCGTACTGGGATTTACCGGATATTGTCACTAACAGCACGGATTGGCCGGCAGGTACCAAGTACGGCTGTATGATCAACCATCTCCAAACAGATACAGGGCCACCACCACTCTCCTTAGACGGAACATCTTGCACCTTCTTCAAGAAAACAGCGCAGATTAATCTGTCGACCCAGATGCTTGTTAGATGTATTACCAGCAGCAGTGCGAACTCGTTGGAAATCCAAATTCTGACATCTAGTAACATGATGGACGAGCCAACTGCCCAGTTGATTGCCCAGACAATAGTTGACAATGTTGCAAAATTAACCAAGTCGCCTGATTCTCTCTTGAAAAATGTCGACCTACGCCCGAAAAATATTAAATAGCCCGCATTCTTGTACGCCAATGAGAAAGTGCGGTTTGACGTTCAGTCTGCTGGCCTCGGACATCCCTCTGTTGACGGCGTCCTTCGCATGCCAAACCCTTTCTTGGCTCTGGCGGTTTGGAAAGATGCTTCGATGCTTCAGTGAGGAAAATGGGGGAGGGGGAAAAGGGGCCGGACATCAGCACAACACATGGGCTATACAGCCCCCATTTACTAGCTATATATCTTGATACCCATCTAACAGTCACATACGACCATAGACTCAAGAGAATTGGGCATCCCGTCCGCTCTGCCATACACAAGCTTGAGATCGGTGGATTAGTAGTTGGGTGGGTGACCACCAGCGAATACCCACTGTTGTATGTTTTTTCTTTTCTTTTGGCGTTTTTTTGCTGGGCGGGAGTGGAATAGTATAATAGGTGGCAGTAAGCTTGTGATTTTCGGAATGGCTTGATAATCTCTCAATCGTGCCTACTGTAGAGACTCACCCCTAACGCGGCAAGGGGTTCCCTGAAGCGTTGGGGGTGAGTAGGGCTCTGGGTACTTGACGCCAAGTCTTTTTAATCACTGTCGTGTCATTTACTGACTGCACTTGTCACCGTGGGGTAATCAGGTTGCTGTGATTGATTGTTTTGGCGGCGTGGTCTGCATTGCAGTGTCTTGTAATGGTGGTTGCCCATCCCATCGCCCATCCCATCTCCCCTGCGGGGGTATATGTCGTTGTCTTAGGTATGATGGTGTTGCCTTCTGCCAAATGGTAGGAGATACCAGGTGGGAGTTCGTTGATATTCTCATCATCTACACAGCCTGCATGCAGTTGGGTCTCTCATCCATCCCAATACCAGCCAGCCACTTTTCGTTCCAGAGCTTGCTGGGTGGAGATACGATGCTACATATAACCCTCAAACCAGGCATCGTTGCGGGAGCTGGAATTAAACGTCAAGCAATTAAGAAGACCATCGAGAGTGCCATCGAGAATGCTAGAACCGGTGAGATGAAGGGATGGATGGATAGCATGACAATGCCGTCGCGGGGGGCGGGTGGACCGATAGCTGTCTACCGGCATCGCTCACACCGTTGGGTAATTCTCACCGTTGCCCCTTTCCCACCTTCGTCTCTTCTCATAGCCGCCCACCTTCTCACCACCACCGCCCTCAGTGTTTGCCTCCCATACTCCTCTCATACTCCTGTCATTTCCATGCTGCAACTAGATAATTTGGATGAACCCTGCCATCACGTCGTTGAAACCTCCCTAGCGGGACGTGTAGCCCTGTGCCGTGAGAGAGAATGGGATCTCAGGGATGGCAAGGAGATGATGCTTTTATCTTTTTCATTTGGTGACGGGCTGTTAGTTTTGTAAGGGGGGGAAAGAGGGATGATTGGAGAAGATTGCGTTGAAGTATGAAGAAAGGCTGTTTGGTTATGTTGGAGTTCTCGGAATAGTATAGGATACCCGGATCCTAAGAAAAAGTTGCTCCCAAGCATGGTAAGAATGCTCGTATTTGATAGAAAGGGGATGAAGTGCAGAATGTACTCAAGGACCCCAAATTTATATGGACCATCCAGGTCGTAGACTGTAACTTTCCCAGCCCCTTTCACAATATCTCAACTGCCCAAAACTACCTCCGAGAATAGACCCAGATTACCAAGACGGTGAACACATACCTCACCAAGACGATGAATATATATAACCCACACCCAGCTCCGTCATCCAGATGACTGACACTGTAGAGCGGGGGGTGTCGGTCTAAATCTCACCCGTGGATCAATCGTGCTACAGCTAGAGACAGTGGAATCGCTCCAGAGAGTTCTAGGCACATCAGAGAAACAATAACCTGTAATAGAGCACCACTGCCAGAACACCGGTGACAAGGAATTCTCAGCAACGAGAAAGCACTCATGACGAGAAGCACCCGGCGACAGGAAATATCAGCAACAAGAAACAACCAGCAACAGACAACAAACAAGAAATACCCATAACCCCATCCGAGCGCGTCACAGAGCCATAGAATCGCAGGATCGAGGAAGTTGAGATCTCCACAGCTCGCCATGAGACGGAAGATGCTTTTGCTCGCCGTGAATTTCTCCACGGTACAGAGCATGGCTCGTTCGTTGGGTCTTCCATGCGCCGCCGTCTTGTGATATATATAGTCTTCGTTCTTCGTCGGGAGATGCCTAACAGTGTTTCTGTTCTTATTCCACATTCACATTCGCATTCACACACACCAAAACATCCATCACGTCACACTCGAAAAAAACACGATCATCCCAAGAACGAAACTCAACATTCTCATATAAAGCAAAGAAATCTATCTATCACGGCCTACCAGACTTATGACAACCCGTTTGGCATTCAGTCGAAGCGCACCTAGTTGGGCGAATGCGGTCAACGATAGATCGTTGCTTGAGGCTCGTAAGACTTTAGGTTCCTTAGTTTGATCGAGAGGTAACGAGGTCGGTTGGTAATATCTGTGGCAGAAGCCTTATCAACGTACTGTATCGGACACGAGTTAGGCATATGCCGCCTACTTAAATAGTTCACGTTGACGTGCAGTGTCGGAAACTCGTAGCGTTTTCATGGCCCCAAACGTCATTCGAGACCCTTAACGAGCCACCGAACCTTAAGTGAAGGAAATTGTGAAAATGGTTTTGGTCTTAATTGTGAAGATGCGAGCAGCCACAACCAGACCAGAGAATTCAGTCGATCAAATCGATCTGGGGTCCGCAGGATCAGCAAGTGTTTCATCTAGCATCAATTCCGTTTCCACGTGTGGGTGTAATCGAGGTGAGAAGGTCACGTGATTCCACAGAAGCGAATCCAGCCATCCAGCCCAAGTGAAATATAAGCCTCTAACAAGTTCTCATAAATAGAAAAAAAAAAGTTATGAGCAAGATCGTCGGTGCTGATCGCTATTAGTATTTGCTAGCGGCAGGGACAAGCATGCACTAATGGTGTTGGCAGCTCGATGGACTTTTAGGTCTGACCCCAAATGGCGATCCATCAATGGTTTCCCCACACAGTAATCCCTCACCTAGTGGGTCCGCTTCCTCGGCCAGAACGATCAACAAACAAGCCCCGTTCCTCACTTCGCAGCTTCGCAGCTTCTCCTGTTTGCTTACGGCCACCAACTCAGACATACTGTTACTTCCACCTTCCACCCCGCCTTTAACCCCGCCTTCTCCGCCCATAGAAGAATGTGCACAATGCTCTCTCCCTCAATATCGAGCCTGGTAGGGATTGCAGACAACAGTCCATCTTAGCAAAAGCAACAAATCCGCCCAAGTAAGCACTCAGTTTCGCTTCTTTGGTCACTTCAAACTCCTACAGTGCCTCAACATACGGAAAACTTTGTCCGGTACACATCGTCAATCGCAGCTACGACACCACGACAGTAGCTTCCATTGAATCCACCTACCCACCCTGATTTGGTACACAAAACCCGCCATCCCCCATCAACATCTATTTCTTCTACATCCCAATACAGTTGTATTCCGAACCCTGCACCATTTTACTTTACAGCAAGGTCTACTAGGTGAGCGAGAATGTTTACAGGAGCAACGTGAAAAGAGGTATCGTGGGATGCATTCGTCTACGACGTCGAAGGGATAAGGACCTGAGGGCCTCTAACATGCTCGCCGTGACGTGCTTTTGAGAAGCTACAATATAAATATATATCATCCCGGAGTATGAATTCAAGTGGTTAATGAGAAATATATTCCTGAGTTCTGTACAATCCCGCACCCAAACCACTAAACCGATACCTAATTAACGTTACATCAGGTTCCTCCCCCTATCCACCTCACTCCGCTCCTCTCCATCTTCATCAAACTCATCACTATGTAACCGCTCGCCGCTTATTCCCCAACTCGCCACACAGCCCAACATCGCCACTCCTCCAAAGACTCCAAACGGAATCAACCCCCCCAGCCTTCCCTTCCCAGACGCCGCACTAAACAACCCCCCGGCTGCCACCGGCCCCACCGCCCGTCCAGCCGCACTCAGTGTCTGTGCCAACCCGTTTAGCGCTCCCAGACTCCCGGCCGACGGTGACGAATTCGTGACAAGCAACAGTGCCGACGTGAGCGCCCCGACCGTCCCGACGGTCTTCATGAGGAGGATGAGAGAGATCTGGATCCACATCGTTACCTCGCCGGACCACGACCCAATAAGCGGGGGCAGGTCGCGGTAAGCGACGAAGGGCATGGCGAGCATAGCTATAGCGAGAAATCCGAGTCCTGTGCGATAGGTGGTTTTATGCCCCATCTCCACTTTCAGTCGGCCGACCGCGCAGACCTGGGAGACGACGGACACAACGCCCACAGCAGAGAGTGAGATCCCGATCGCGCGTGCTGAGATGTCTCGTCCTAGCGGTGGGGCAGCGAAGGCGAAAATCGGGTAAAGGGTGTTGAAGCTGACGTTTGAGAGCTGCAAGACGAGATATGTGCCAAGGAGGAGAAGGGTATTGCGATTCCATACGGCCTTGCCAGTCAGCTCCTCCGAGTTATCCGCGACAATCTCTGGTAGGCTTATGAGGGAGGAGCGCTCGCTGGCTGGTGAGACCGACGACCTGTCGGGCAAATCCGCGTTTCCATCATACTGCGTGGAAACGTGACGATGGTCGCGACGGAGATATGTAGGACGTACTGCATCAGAGGCAATCTGCCATATCCACGCGAACAGCGCGAAGACCCTCACTCCAAGCGGGGGAAGATCTTTCGCTTCCTCCAGGCTCTCCTCTAGGAAAATCGCCGTGAGTATAAGATCCAACATTAGTATCGCAGCCGACGCCAGATTCGGGAGGAGATAGGGATATTGAGGTTCGCCGGACGTCGAACTGGCTGACCACACCAACAGGCCACCCAGCACGGGGCCTGTGATTCCTCCCAAACCATAGATGATGGGTAGCAAGGCGAAGGCACGGCTTTGATTCGAGCGATCCGTAATCTCGCCAAGACATGTGCTCACGACGCCCTGATTCCCATTCACGAGTCCCATGGTGGCCTGCACGAGTATCGCCTGCCACAATCTCGTACAGAAACCAAATGCAACAAAACTCGCAGCAGTGAGTAGAGTACATAAGAGGATAACGGGTTTACGCCCAATGCGGTCGGAGAGGAGGCCCCAGAAGTAATTTGAGATAAACTGCCCGGCCGCGAAAGCCGAACCAATCGCGCCGACATATAGGCCAAGTTTGGGTGAGGGGTCGGTGGCAGGGAAAGAGGAGGCCATTTGTGGCAGGTAGGGAGAAATGGAGTTTAAGGCCGTTTGCTCCGCAAGTGCAATGCCGGCGAGAATAGCGAGTTGACGGCGCGGAAAGGGCGACTCATTGCTACGATCTCGTTGATATTCGTCGTCGCCATCGGCGGGGCGGCTCTGTTCAACGGGGAACTCAAAAGGAGAAAACGGTGCTTCAAATGGCGTCTGAGGAGGAGCTGTGGGGAAGGTCTGGTAGTGTGCTGTTGAAGACTGGCGACGGTTGATCCCAAAAAAGGGAGAACGACTCATTGTTGAGGAAGCCTAACGAGCTGCGGATTTATCCCCTTCCAAGATGCTCTTAATAGAGCATCGTCGCACGAATTATCTATTTCTTTAGTTGTCGCGATGCCTTGGATCTTTCCAGACAGGGGTTAGGCTAGGCCGTGCACAGACCCCATAGCACTTACAAGTGCGGGGTACCCTCAAAACACTACTAGAGCTTGGTATAGCATTTTAATGTTATTAGTAGGTATATCTTTGCCCTTATATATAAGCTTGCGTATCCTCTGGCTCTGGCTAATAGTCTCAATTGTGCTAATAGGCATAGCGTGGAATCGCCGCCCCTTCCTACCTAACAGGTGAGGCGATGGGTGAGCTTGGTGAGTGGTGTGAGGCGAAGAAACATTCTCGTGTCAGTTCGGCGTCACTTAGAAGAAGGTGTGGAAGGCTGGACGATGATGCCCCCTTTTGCCAAGTCCTTTCCATTTCGGGTTATGTTAGGAGCTGAGTCGGTAAGGTAGATCCGACGGCTAAGCCACAACTGCGCCCTCACATTCTTTGGTTCCAATCTGTATCGGCAGCTATTTAGATCGTAGGCTGCGACAATTTTTTCCTCTTAAGTCATATTGCGTTCCTCTGACTTTGCCTCCATGTCAACAACTAAGCTGCCAATCCCAGACTGGAGTTCGCCAGCGCTCAACGCCGTCAGTCGCTTTAGTTAATCCACGATAGCCCAGATTTGGGCTCGAAACCATGAGCAAACTAACAACACTTCCCGATTCCCTCCCTGAAATCATCCTCCTTATCCTACGCCACATAGAGGGCCTCGACAACATCCTATCCTTCCTCTACGCCTCCCCCCACCTAGCCTCCTCCCCTAGCCTCTCCCACAAACAAATCCACGGGGATCTAAACAACTGTTCAATCCTGCACTATATCGTCGGGCAAGAAGGGGACACCGATTTACTCGATTTATTAGCCACTATTCTCACCAACCCTAACACGGACCCAAACTTCTACAATTCCTTTGACGACGAAGATTCGGACGCATCGGAAGACAGCTCGTTCATAGATTGTCCCGCTCCCTATGGCCCCTTTACCACGCCGCTCACCGAAGCCGCCAACCGGGGCCACCTCGCCGCAGTCCAGGTCCTCCTCACGCATCCCTCCACCGTCATTAATCACACCGACGGATTGAACCGCTGGCCCCTCCCCGTCGCCGTCATGAATGGCCACACTGCCATCGTCTCCGCGCTGCTCACTCACGCCGCCGCTGCCGACCCCCCCACTTGCCTAGACCTAACCATCTCTTTCGTCTGGGCCGCGCGGCACAACCACGTTGACATCATGACATTGCTCCTTGCGCACGCCGACGCAACCCCCAACGGCCTCGGCGCGGTCGGGAACAAGCTGCTCATCGAAGCCGCGGCAAAGGGGAGCACCGACGTTGTGGAGCTGCTCATGCGTCGCGCCGACTTGGATTCTAACGGGGAAGGACCGGGAATCATGAGCCCGTTAGCCCACGCGGCGTCTAGAGGGAACCTTGAGATCATGGGAATGCTCCTACAGCGGGACGGGAAGTGCGCTGATGCTAATAGGCGCGATGGGAATGGGTGGACGCCGCTGCATTGGGCGGCAAAGTCGACCCAGTATATGGCGATGAAGATGCTCTTGCAGCGCGACGATGTGGATGTGAATGCGCGCGACCGGGGCGGGGCGTCGGCTCTTGGTATAGCGGCGGGCGCGGGGCTGGTTGGGGTGGTGACGACGCTGGTGTGGTATGGGAGGGTGGATATAAATGCGAGCGATGATGAAGGCTTCACGCCGCTGCTACGTGCAGCGGCTAGCAACCATGTTGAGGTAATGGAGGTGCTGATTAAGTGTGAAAAGGTGGATATGCATGCGCGAAGTATGAGGGGAGAGACGGCGCTAGCTGTTGCGGCGTGGTCGGGTCAGGTTGATGCGGTTGCGTTGCTGTTAGGGCGCGGTCATGTGGATGTCAACGCGCGAGATAATGGCGATCGCACGGTGCTGGCGCTGGTGCTAGACGGGTTTCAGGCAGTGAGAGAGGGTAGTTATCATGCAGTGGAAAAGTTGCTAAGAGAACACAGTGCCATAAAATAGACGCTTTACAGACTACTAGCAGAGAAGAGGGAGTATGCTAAGACCAGCCAGCCACTCTTCATCCCGGAGTTCGCTGGGCGGAGATACGATAGTATATATCCCTGAAACCGGGCATCGTTGTGGGAGCTGAAACTAACAATAAATGCCCGGGTTGACAAAGGCAACAGGTTGCCGGGTCAATGACCAGCGAGATGAAGGGACGAATTGATAGTATGGCAACGCCCTCGCGAAGGGTGGGAGGGATCGATAGCTGTCCACCGACATCGTTTACACCGCTGGGTAATTCTCACCGTTGCCCCTTTCCCCACCTTCGCCTTTTCTCACCACCATCCGTCCCGTTTCCACCACGCACCCAGAGTTACCCACCCCATACTCCTACTATTTCCATGCCCCAACCATGTAACTTGCATCAAACCTACCGTAAGGCCGTTGAATTCTCCGCGAGAAATGCAGTTCTGTGCCGTGCGAAAGAATAGGATCTCAGCGATGACAAGGAGATGATGCTTTTATCCTTTTCATTTGGCGATGGACTTTTAGATGTCAAGGGAATAGGGGGTGATGGGAAAAGACGGAGTTATATTACGAATGATGGCCGTTTGGTTACGTTCGAGTTCCGGAGCTGGACTGGGATACTCGGATCCCAAGTATGGTTACCCTCGAGCATGATATGGATAGAAAGAGTGAAGTGAAGTTGGAAAAGTAGAAACTTAGAAACACCC
>JPJU01000105.1:0-55498 GCA_000750735.1 Pseudogymnoascus sp. VKM F-4246
ACCCTAACCCTAACCCTAACCCTAACCCTAACCCTAACCCTAACCCTAACCCTAATATATATAACTCTATAACTATGCCTTATATACTAATTTAGAAGAGTGTGATTAGACTGCAACAGTGTGTAGCATTAGATACTACCCTCTGTGTTGTTGTCTACTACTGCTTAACCCTCCTATTAGGCACCCTAGCGATTATGCCTAATAGCAGCCCTATATCTTTAGAATTACGCTAGCACTTTGTATAGGCTACTGCCTGCTACTAGCCCCCCTAGCGCCTGCTTATACCTAGTTAGCCCTAACCTATTATTTACTATTTATAGTAGCCTATATATTAACCCTAACTAACTATAGAACTTAGGGTTAACTTTAACTTAAATAATTCTAAAACTAGAAGTAGAATTATATAGTTTAGTTTACCTATTCCCTAACTCTATAGGTTATATAGGCTTAAAACACTATGTTCCTCTACTATACTATATATAGTACATACTCCTCTATATAGCTTCCCTTATCTATAACTATATCTAACTCTAACTAACTATAGAACTTAGGGTTAACTTAACATTAAATAACTCTATAACTACAACACTTATTATTATTCTACAACTAGAAATAGAATTGCATAGGTTGGTTTATCTATTCCCTAACTCTATAGGTTCTATAACACCTATTAGCTATAGTATTATTAAACGTCCCCTAGGACCCTTGCTTTCTCACTGCCTAATTCTGCCCCCTATACAAAAAACCTCCCCTAGGTACTAGGGGGACTAGGGCATTATAGTTAGGGTTATTGAGTTCGGAGAGAAAATCTCTGCTTTCTTGTTTCTATCACTATGCTCTCCGGCCTTGTTTTACTAGAAGTTTTGGACGGCGTGTACCGAAAACAACCACTCCCGTATCCGGAGGTGGTTCATGCAACACAATTTCCGGCACTTCCTTATTCTTCCCCTTGTTTTCGCTAGATACTTTTTGAAGCAGCGTGTCAAGTAAGTTGATATCACCCCAAATCGATAAATGAGCCTCAGACCCACATCGCCTCCAAGGCGAAGTTTGAACGGCCCAGAAGGCGTCCTCGCCTAGCTTGCACATTCCATACTGGAGCTGATTAGTGCTACTCCTAGCTCGCCTCGAGAGCTGCTCGAGGCACCACATATGTGCTGCCAAGTAGTATTGATTTTCTGGAAGCATACAGCAGTCGCAGACGTTGTTTAATATCGGAACTGGTTCAATTGCTGGACCAATATTCGCACAGACGCAGAACACATCAACCATATTCACGAGGCACGTCCAGGATCTCGCACCTCGGGTGATGCTGACTTCCTTTAATGGGCTCCCTGTGCTAGGCTGATCCCACATGTCCATTATCTCAGATGCGAACATCAGTGCGTTTCTTGGCTTCTCTCTCGTTTTAACGCTATCGAGCAAGTTTGTATTAATCCGCAGGAAAACCTGGCGAAGAGTTTCAGTGTCAGCCTGACCAAGAGCGCCCAAAACAATAGTATCTCCCTCCGTTGCTATAGCCTGCTGTGTAGCCCAAGATCCATTTGGTGCTGGCTCCGCAAATGGAACAGGATCTTCAATATCCCTAATAGGGGGTCTGAATTCGTGGAAGTATTTGTGACATAGGTGTAGGATCAGACTGAGCTTAGGTATAAGCCATGCTTGCTTCGACTCTGAGTCCAACACAAGAGCAACTTTGTTAGAGCTTAGAGCGACTGCCGTTGAATATTGTGTCGGGGTAGTAAACTGCTGGACGTTGGTCTGAAAAATCCAATTTTTCGTCCCCTGGAGAGCCAAATTGATCGGGCCCATATAGCCACTCCCAGCAGTGACCTGAACTCCAGCTTGAAAGCCACTGCTATGTAGGGTCCTTTCCCGGGGTTTCAGCCCACTCCACGTCAGGCTATCAAGATGAGTTTCTAGGCGACGTGTTCCAAGGAGAACATTTGCTCTCTCGTACCAACCGATAAAACATCTTGAGTGTTGAAACTCTGAAGCATCTAGTATCTTAATCCACGCCCGTTGAGTTGATTTCAGTGAGTGGGGACTAATAACCTCTTCTGTAGACTCGAAGTGCCACTGAATGCTTTTACTTGCTTTATGCTGGCTAGTGGGCACTAGGGCGGTGAAAAACCCAAGCAAAACCAAACCCCCCTCATCATTTGGGTCATCTAGCCAGTAATAGCTCTCGACAGTGGCAAGATGGACCATCATGTTGAATGATAGTTCTAGGCCAAATCCCCACTCCCGCTGAGTGGGGCTCCACGCGACCACTCCGGACTTGAAAAGTTTAGTCCAGCAGTCCTTTGATCCAATGTCGTCTTGTGAAAGATCCTCTAATGGCTGAATAGAGTATCCTAAAAGTTGAGGCTGCTGGCCTTCAATTTGGATCGCCTTGACAGCTTTCGACACGCTAAGCTTCCCGTTGGACTGAGTAGATTCGTTTAGGGTTGCCCTAATTGCTGCACAAGTCCAGCTTATAGCTTCGACATATGATTGCTTGTCATATTCCATGCTATTAAAGAAAATTGTAATGGCGTTTTTTGTAACGCTAACTATGGATATATCTGCCGTTTGTGAGCTCTCCTCGTGCATCAAATCTGGCGAGATTTTGTTCCATGAAGCTAGTAGTTCAATGCCGCGACTGATTACTCGTAGTGCGTTTAATCCGATATCGTTCCATCTCCTCTCGAGGAACTCTCCACAAGTTGCGCATTCGAAGCTGTCTGTAGTGCCAGTAAGGATAATAAACCGAGCAAGTACGTCGTAGGTATCGCCTTGTAATTTGTAACGCTCCGGTATAGTCTGTGAGATTCGGGTTTCTTCCAGGACGTCGGGTATCTCCCATTGACATCGCAGATACCCCTCCCATTGGTTGGAAATGGCATCAGCCCCAAGTTTTTGGTGCATTCCAATCAGTGCAAGAACCTCCAGCCAACCAGATCGTTCCTCATTCGAGGACAGTCCGGACCATGTCATCTGAATGAGTTTAAGAAGATTCTCTGTGTCCTTCGCGCCGACGTTGGCGCTCTCCTCGAGCAGCAGTTTCAAAACGGCCACGTGCCCGTTCTCGGCAGCTAACAATACCGGCGTCTGTCTCTTATCTACTAGGTCATAGACATCTGTGACCGCCTGGAGAGCTTGTAGTCGTGTCTCAGTCTGCCGATTTCTGTTCAGAAAGAAAGCGTCCAGTAATGTTTTGATGTTAAGTTCCCAATTGCTATCCGAAGGGTAGCAAAATCGAAAGTCGATATAATAGCGTATTACCAACTTGGCACATGAATCGGGTATGTGGACTGATACCCTTGAGAAGAACAAAATGCAGCTCTCCCTTTGCATGAACTCGCCAGCCTCCATCGATAGCAGGAGATATTCTACCCTAGTTATTAGCTCATAAAAAGTTTGAGCTATGCCAGTCGCAATATAAGTAGAGCTATTAGTGGTCGACGAAGCAGAGGAAGACGAGTTTAATTGCAGCGTGGTCTTGCTAATAACCTTGCCATCGGATGTCTCCAACGCACGAACGGCGCACCTAGATACAATGTCGAACATTTTGGTCCAGTCTTCCTCCAGTATACTCGAGTTAAGTGAAGCCTCGTCCTCGCCGAATAGAGATAGAATAAGATGCATTATATCTTGGTCCACCTTGGGCTGATCAACAATTAACGACATGGAGAGCGCTTCTATGAGAAGACCAAAAGGCACAGGTGGGTAACCTCCTTCGCCACCTTTGCTTATGATTCTCTCTAGCACAGAGAGTGACCCGCGAACTTCTCGAATAACTGCCTGCGTTTTTTGATTCATGTCCGGATGGCGAAGGACGTCAAGAAGGATCCAAACTGTAGTGTGGCCATTGTGAGACCTGCATAGATTTCCAATCGTATGCCATGCTTCGCGTCTGATATCTCGGACCATAAAGTGCACAGCACAGAGAACTGACACAAAATCTTTCAGTTTAACGCTCGGTATTGCACCATATGTTACAATAGCATCCAGCATTCGTACACAGGCGCGAATCTCGTTTGGAAATGTCGCGTGAACCGCGATGTAGGTTATCTCGTCGATGAGAGCTCCAGTTTCTTCATCATCTAAGACATTGAAACTGAATTTTATGACATTGACGATCAAATTGAAAAGCTGATGGATATTCGTTTCTTCGCCCAAAGGCTCTTTAGGCTGGTTAGACTTGGACGATTGCCTCGGCGATTTTCGTGCACGTTCGAATGCTTCGAAGGCCATTCGCAGCCACCGAGTAAGGAGTGGCATTGCATCGTAATGAAACCCCGAGAGGTCTTTCCCATTCTTTGCCAGCTCGGCCACAGCAGCTAGCTGCAGATGGTAGTCATCCGGGTGCAGCGGTGCCGTTAATGTGTTGAAATACTCCTTTCTCTCCAAACCCGTCGCCGAAGAATGCTTGACGCATGCTCTCAAGAGTTCAAATCCAGTGCGGCGAACTTCGGCTGGGTTTTCGGGAGATATGAGGTCCTTCGCTGCATACCATATGCTGGTAACCCCACTCAAAAGATAGTCTGAGACGGCAAGTCGGAGGGCATCTGCTGCCTCAAGCCTATCCGCAAAAGAGTTGCCTGGCTTTAGCTTCTCATGCAGTTCCTCATATTCCGACGGGCCGTCATAGATTGCCCCTCTCGATGTATCCGGTCCATTCAATTGTTGAGCAAGCTGAACAGACGCAACCGGTATCGAAGAGGGGGAGTAGGGCGACAATGGAAGACCTCCATTCTTCTTCTGCCCAGTCAAGGTTTTGAAGACTCCTCCAAGACCCGTACTCTTCGGTTCTGGAGTCTGCGCTACGTGCCCGGAGGGTGGAGGCATCAGATCCTACTATCAGACTTCCGGCGAGACGGTGATATCTGTTATGGGTGAAGGTTAGCCACGAGCTCTCTAGCCAGAGTCGTCCATCCGCATTTGTCCAAGCAACTGGTGCCGCTGGCAATGTAGCCTGATTGGGGGGGCTAGTCCTGCGTGCATTCACTCGGCAGGCAAGGCTCGAGCAAATAACGCGAAAGGACAGTAGGGACTTACCACAGGATGGCCAAGACACATGAGTGCGTCTCAAATTTGGTAGGTATGAAGCTTTTGTTAGAAAGCTAGTCTATCTTCTTTAACTCCAACCCCCCGCGCTACCACCGCGCCGTGGCTGTCACGTGATTCAAAATAAAGCGATTGGATTGTTGGATGGGGGAAGGCGGACACGGACCTTGGGATATGGTGGCCGCTTGGCCCTTAGACAGCCGTGTTTCCCAAGGCGACCGTCGGGCTCCATACAAGACGGTGACACAGATCTGATGCAGCCACCAAAATCCTACACGGTTCAGGTGATTTGCCCCTTAGCTGTACGGGGTATTCGGGCTTCCCCCATTACCTACAAATAGGATACGTAGGCCCGTAGGATAGTGTAGTAATTCAATTTTTACGGGTGCTAGATCTACAGAAGACTGTGCTCAGAGAGAAACACCCTGATACTATACAAGCCATGGCAAACCTCGCATCGACGTGGTACCAGCAAGGCCGGTCTAGCGAGGCAGAACAGCTCAGATTACAAGTGTTGGGTCAATACAAGAGCGTGCTCGAAGAGAAGCACCCTGATACTATCCGAGCTATGGCAAACCTTGTATTGACGTGGTGGCAGCAAGGCCAGTTTAATGCCGCAGAACAGCTCCAACTACAGGTGCTAAATCTATATAAGAGCGTGCTCGGAGTCAAGCACCCTGATACTATCCTAGCCATGGCAAATCTCGCAGTAATCTACCATGGCCAAAAACGTTATGATGAAATTGAAAAGGTTGAAGTCGATGTTTTAGATCTCCGACGGGAAATTCTTGGATAAACATCCAGATACTATATTGGCCGGAGAAAACTTAACGGCAACATATAAGGACCAAGGCCGGTATAACGAGGCGAAAGAAGTTGAACTGCAATCATGACATCTAGCTTAGAGTAAGGTAAGGAGGCATCCTTATAGTAGTAGGTTTATTAATTAAATTTATTGCTTAAACTACACTACCTTAATCCTACCCTCTTAAAAGACATGTCTCTAGTCTAAGACGAGAGGATTCTGTACAAAAAATTCTTTAAATGTAGTAGGCTTAGTACTAGCCTTTTGAGGTGCTAGACTAACCAAATCGTTGCTGTTAGGGCCATAGTATCCGAAGTCCTGGAAGTAAAGCGCCATGTCAACTAAGTCATCCGCCATGGTCGGTGGCAAGAATCCGCGATAGACCTGTTCGGGCACCTGATTATACCTGACGGTCTTCCCTGAGGCCTTCGACATGATCTCAGCGAGTTCATTCATAGTGTAGTCCTCTGTAGCAGCTGCAACAAACTCTCCGTCAAACTTCTCTGGCGCCGCGAGAATCGCAGCGACCCATTTTCCGGTATCTCCAACGTCCACAATAGCAAACTTGGTCTCGGGCGTCATGCAATTGAAGAAAGCAAAAGTGTCGTCACCGAGAGGACGCGGGACGAGCGCCTCTCTGAAATTCTGCATGTAGGAAGCGAGAGCGACGAAGGCGCTCTTCACAGGTAATGTGCGAATGTACTCCTCCACCTTCGCCTTTGCGTCAAAATGTCCCACGTGTTGATATTTCCCACCCGATACCTTTGTCACGGATCGAAGCGAGCTGAAGATTATCAACTCGACGCCCGCTGTGACGGCTGCGTCTGCCATGGATTTTCCTTGTGTGATCTCTCGCTCGGTCGATGCCGTGTCCATGAAGTCATGGGAGGTGACAATAAATACGGCCTGGCAGCCTGTCAAAGCTTTAACGAGTGACGCGGCATCATTGGCATCGGCCTCTACTACTTCGATACCCTGTTCCTTTAGCTTTGTGCTGGAGGACTTCGTTACGTCGCGCGTGATGGCTCGAATCTGATATTGCTTTGCGAGTTCTGAATCGCTCTGGACATTTCGGATGACGGAACCGCCCTGGTGCCCCGTGGCTCCAAAAACGGCGAGTGTCTTTTGCATTTTGCTTGAAAATAGGTACGGAATTGCTATTATAGCTGTATTGCTGATTTGTCAAAAGGTGGATTATTGTATCGTTGCTGGTCTGGTGAGAATACAGATGAAGGCAATGAATGATGATGAAACTTTTTAGCAGTATGTGGATATCGGCGAGGTTATATAGTTTTCAGTCAGTCTAATTATGTCAAGTATTTACACCCGCAACCGTTATAGTAACTCACATTCTTGGATTCTATGCTGTCTTACGACGAATATGTTGTTATAATTAGCCGTAATTCTCGTCTAGCCCCTCTATCTCCGGGCCCACTATCTCCTGCCCCTCTATGTCCTGCCCCACTATCTCCGGCCTGCGATCTCCGGCCCCACCAAGTCACGACTCGGCGTGGTACGAGTAGGATTTAAACTACTTGACGAATAAAGTTATAAGTGCTCCGGCCTGACTATTTATAATCAGGATTAGAATTTTAATTTGAATAATGGGTAATATAAAACTAAGCTGTTTTGGCGTGCTTACTAGACCGGAATGCCGGTACCGGGTCAGTACGGTTGCACGTGATTTCAACCGACTCGTGCAGCATCCACCTGTGATGATGCTTAATCTCGATAGAGAGTAGCTGCACGCATAAGATTCTAGAGCGAGGCTTTTACCAGACTACCCGGCCTCTCAGAAAAAATTATGCGAAAAAGAGGGAGTAGCGTCTCAGAGAATTCATTCAACAAATTAAAGCTTGTGCTCTGCTTAGTAGTGTAGCAATAGAACAATTAAATCAAAATCTTCCGGTTGGATCAATATACGCCAATACCTAAATGACTTCTTAGTGAATTCTGCTCTAGCCCAAGACCAACCAGGTCAATATTCGTGAAGATCTCCTGTATCGTGCTACTGGCCCAGAACCTTTCAGATAATTCTGATGCTGAATGTATATCAGCCTTAAGCACAGAAATATCCGTCTCGAGATCTGGCGTGTGTATGGATGGCTCTTGCGTATCGGAACGTGGTGTAGCCCCAGCTTGATCTGGTCCTAGCAACTTCGACCTGCCACCTAATGCCATGCGAAGTTGTGATATGAGCAGATTCGTGGATCGTGGATCAACCCTGCTAGGGAAGTCATACATTTCCAAAATCTCGCCGATGATCTTGCTTTGTTCTGAAGCTAGCGGTGACACTTCTTCCGTTGATAGCTGAGCGAGATCCAACGCCACCGTCTCAATCCTACCTCGGATGACTCTAACCTGATCATGAAATTCCGGCCGGTGTACGAGCAACAGCGACGCGAGCGTGACCGCAACAGAAAATAATTGATAATAGATGATTCCGCAATTTTGCAAATCTTTGATGGGACGTTGCTGCATGCCGCGAATCATCTGGTAGACCGTAAGGGCATCACTGGCCGCTGCCATGATAACCTCCCAAGCGGTGTCAGGTTTGGTACTGATGAAAGGCCAGTACATTCGAATCCTCTGCATGCATATGCAGCCGTTGAGGAGCTGATAAGCCCAGGGAACGAAGTGAAATTCTGGCGAGAGCTCTGCCCACCGATGAGCGAATTTCGGCTTGAAGAACCATGGAAACTGATCCATTACGTCGAAGAGCTCAGCATCGAGGGACACGACGAATTCAAAGGAGTCGAGATGCGCCCCGTGATCCATTAATAACCGGTTGAAAACTTGGAAAATTTGACCTCGAGCGATGTTCATGCTCATCTCTGTCGGCTCATCACTCGCATGCACGGTAATTGTGCTCGCGGATATGTCCATGTCACTACAGTTCAGAGGGGCAGGCACTGAGGATTGGTATGATTGCACCAAGGTTGGGTTTTGCGTAGACATTGCGTGGTAACTGAGATGTTTTAGTAGTTAGCCTCCAAGAAGAATCATGTTGGGTCTTACGTGTCAGATACACAGATTTCCCACCAAACGCGATGATGCACCTCTCTTTGTACCATGTCAACACTAGTACTTTCACTATCAAGGCCCAAGGCATACGCGCCTTCAACTGCTGAGACGAGTAATCTAAGTGGGTTAGTCAAAGCAATTGAGCCTGCTGTCTGTTTCAACAAAATGAATCTTACAGTTTAATGACATTATCTTTCCCAGTTGCATATAGAAAATGCTGTAAGGTTATCATGGACTGCAAAGCCTCGATGGATGGATTAGAATCGGCATCTCCCAAGGAAAGAGCTTGTCGTGTTGCGGAGTACCAAATATGGGTATTTTCTCGTAACTCGTTGAAGTCAATGCCATGTTCCACGCAATAACGCTCCGTGACACGGATTCCAGAGGCCAAAATAAGACTGAATAGCATGGCCAGGCAGTGGATATCTATGGTCTCAATCTCTTTGCCCCAGAATGCTTCATAGTCAAGCATGAATGTCGGCGCGTGATGGACGCGATACACCCAACTGAGGTTTTCGAAAAAGAAGTCAATCAGAGCGTCGCAGGTAGCTCGTGCTGGCAGCATCACAATGAGCATCGCAGCCCAATGCGTCTTCTGGTCGTTGAATGAAGCATATCGCGTATGCTTCGCATTCACAATATCTCCTATGGGTAGTCTCCGTAGCGTGCTTATATCATGCAGGTCGACACCATGTGGTGTCAAGCCTGGCGAAGACGCCGTATTACTCTGTGGCTGCGGCTGTATCGGTATGGGTTTTGAAACTGGGGATCCATTTTCTCTACTTGTAGCTACACTCCGTATTGGTGTGCTTGCGTCGCTCTCTGCACCGGGGAAGGGATATCGGCGGCATTTTCCTGCACGCCTAAACCGACAGCAGGCCTGGCATGGGATCTCACGATCGCATTTGAGCCGGTGTTTCCTGCACGGAATGCAGCTCAGGATGCGCCGCTCTCGACGTTGGATCTTCTGACCAGGGAAAATGCTCTCCATTAGAAATATGTGATCTGAGAATGCGGGTGAGGGCAGCGCTGCTGCAGGAGGTTGTGGCCCGAGCTCCGCTGACTAAAATTCCGACACCACTCTTGCTGGATTTAGAACATAGACTAACCACTTTGGCTTAAAGCAAATGTGCTAATCTCGTTAAATCTTCTCTTTAAACCCTTACGCTATCATACGCTTTCTCTTCAGCACTACATATTATCCACTCAAGAAGAATGGCAAAGCCAAAACTAGACATGGTGCCAAGGCCGTCGCCTTCTTCTCTCAAAACAAACTATCTCATTTTATATAACGGAATTTCAGCTTTTCTGCGAGCTTGGATCTTTATTCGCACTCTCCAGCTGTGGAGTAGCCATGGCAGCAGCGAAGTGTGGGAAGAGCTGCACAACATAGCGCTCTGGACCGAGACCTTAACCACGATCGAGGTCATCCATGCCGGGACTGGACTGGTGCGGGCGGCAGCTGCCACTACGGCACTGCAGATAGCCGGCCGCAACACGATTGTCTGGGCCATCACTAGAAACTACCCTGATGTCGCCGCTCGAGAATGGGCATACTCTAGCATGCTGGTAGCTTGGAACTTGGCGGATTCGGTGAGATACACCTTTTTCGCGATCGAGAGAGGGACCGGACGCGTGCCGAATGCGCTCTTATGGTTAAGGTATGGACCATGGGTTACCCCCTAATAAATGATAAAAGTAGGAGATGAGCTGACTAGCAGTAAAGGTATAACATGTTCTTCGTTCTCTATCCAATTGGTATCGTTTCCGAAGCGTGGCTTGCATACAAGGTTATCACCCCTTCCCGATCCCGAAATCCGGCATATCAGTACCTTATATGGCTTGGACTGACCATATATATTCCTGGTACGTATTATTCTGTCGTGAGGTCTTGTTTAGTTTCTTTCGCTAATGACATTAGCAGCATTTTATGTTCTTTTCGGGCACATGCTTGCTCAGCGGATGAAGTCTCGCCAGAAGACTGCCAGCAAAACTTCATGATTACGGTGCTTGCAACGAGCAATCTCTTTCCAATAGAATCTTATATATCCCGTCAAATAGTATCGATTGATTGAGTCATACTATGATCAGGTAGCTAGCTATACAGTACTCCTATAATCACAAGCCTTAGAAAATCCCTGCAAAGGAATAAAAACCTAAACACAGTAGTTCTGATCTTCCAAGTGCGGCTCTGGTATGCGACAACAGGAGCGGCGCTCCGGACGCTCAACGGCCACTCGAATTGGGTCTATTCAGTCGCCTTCTCACCCGACAGCAAGTTCCTCTCAAGGGTGTCCTATTATTTACACCTACAACATGTGAGCGAAGTGGGCAGTCGGATTCAGCGATTACTCGCAGAATTAATACAGAAAGCAAAAGTTACGGAGTCTCTTAGAACGAACAATGTCACAAGGACTAGTTGTTTAAGATATTAAAGGTGTTGTCAATTACACCCCCCCCTTCCTTCCACCTCCCCACGCCTCCCTTCCCTCTATAAAAAACAACCGATCTGTACTAGCTGCATATATACACAAAACGGCGACCTCAAACCCCGCGACAAAAACGTAGAATGCAGGCTTGCTGTAGTACCTAACTCCTACCAAATGAAAGCTTCTTGAGGGTGTGGCCACACAATGGACACGCACATTCCTTGATTTCCGAGATACAGGATTGGCAGTATTTTGCCATAGTATCTGGCCTGTACATCTGTGGCGTGGTAGTAGTGCAACTTGTGCAATAGGAGTAGCACACTTCATATTGAAGGCACGCATCGCAAACCGTAGAGAGGGACTGCGGGGTATAAAAATATCCCGTGTTGTATAAGAGGCCATCGTAACTTCCGCCTTTTATTTTCAATAGATTGTGCACTTTCCACTGGTCTCCGCAATGACGTCTCTTGTAAGATTGCACGAATGGAGTATCCCCAAATAGGTCGGTGCATTTCAAATCAATACCCGGATAATCAAGCAAAAGCAAAGCTGTAGAGTACTGGCCCTTAAAGATAGCGTAGAATATAGGTGTTCTGCCAAATGCTTCTTTAGCATTGACATCGGCGCCATTCGCTAGAAGACATTTGAGTAGATTTTCATCACCGTTCAATGCTGCGAAGTGCAAAGGAAGGCATTGATATGAGTCGCGGATGTTGGGGTCAGCTCCTTCGCCCTTCAGATCTCCAAAGGCATTATCGCGGCCTTCTGATCCAGCTCTTAAGAGATTGGCCAATGTCACGTATGATGATGCATCTGCCCTACTACGAGCAGAGACCGAGTGGGCTCCAGCCTCGAAAAGCAACTTTGCAGTTATTAAATGACCATTCATCGCGGCATATGCCAAAGGGTCCGATTTTCCTAGATCGGAAGATCTAGCGTATTCGAGATGTGCATTTCTTTCAATCAGAAGCTTCACCACAGATTCCCGTCCATTGCTTGCAGCTACAAAGAGCGGAGTTTGGCCAAGCTTATCGACTTGTGTGGCAGATGCTCCATGAGCAAGTAAGAGTTCGACAGAGGCTAAGCAGTTGCCCTCAAAGGCAAAAGGCATCAAGTGCAATGAGTCACCAGCAGCAGCATGGAAAAGTGGCTCCCTGCCATTCTGATCGAGTGTATTGACTTGAGCCCCCGCCTTGATTAGACTTTGCATAATCCCTACTTAGCCGCTGACAGCTGCGTAGAACAAAGGGGTAAACCCAAACTGGTTCATGCTATTAGGGTTGGCGTTCACCTCACGGTGGGAAGTGCGCCGCTCGCTTGGATGCGCCGCTCGCTATACATGTACGTTATAGCTAATTAGATTTATAAGTTCTACTAGTTTAGTAAAATAAGCACCTAGTTTAAGTAGTAGGGTAGGATAAAATAATTCAAAAATAGTAAATAAAATAGCTATCCCTATCTCTATATCCCTAGATAATAAAACATCTCTAACTTATACAACCCTTCCCTCTGTACTACTTACGACGCTCCCGACCTCTGTCCAACTCCCTGGCGTATTCCTCCCTTCACTTCCACTCTCCCCTCCGACTACCGACATAGATTCTGCTGTCTTTGGCGTTGCAGCCCCATCTGACGAAGCTGCATCGCTCCCGAACCCTCCATCCGACGCCTCAGAAATCACCTGCGGTGTAACTGGGAGCGGCGAGTAAAAGCCCGCGTTGCTGTTTGCGCCGTCGGCCCAAGCATGGATCGCAGCATAAGCATCTGTCTCGCCAGCCCCCTGCATTCGTGAAGCAGATGTTGCATACTGTGTCTCTTTGGCGTCGTCTGGCATTGCTCGCGCAGAAGCTGCTGGCGCGACCTCAGACGTGTCGATGAGTAGGTCTTCCGCCTTCAAAGGCGTATTCGCGCTGAATAGCGACGGCGTATCGGCGGGCGTACTTTGTTGCCCGTGTGCCTCAAATGGCACGGGGGCAGCAAACAGCGTCGATGACCCCACAACGCCAGCAGGTCGACGGATCACATTATCAGACGCGCAATACAGTCCCTCACTGTCCGCCACAGACATCACCTCGTCCTTCTCGGGTGTGATCAGGCTCTGCGACTTATCAATCTGTGAAGCCCATCCCGTCTCACGGGAACTGAGCTCAATACCGTGCTCGTCTCCAAAGGGGTTGGCGAACATGGCGCCACGATCGATACCTCTTCCGGCATGACGATGCACCAGGTTGTCTGATGGTGCGGGCTCAGCTCCGCTCCGGAGGACGAAAGTCCCCTGGTCACCGTCCTGTGCAAGGAAGTCCCCGAAGCTCGAGGAGCGTGTGCGTTTTCTCTGTCCTTCGCCCTGTTCCTTCTCTTTTTCTTCCCTCAGCCTGTTCCAGTATGCCAGCTCTTCTATCTGCCGTCTCCTGCTCGCATCGTCGGCGTCCACACCGTCTCTTTCCACCACGCCCTCTGCATCCTCCGGCCTGTTGAATAGAGGCTCTTGTCTAGACTCCTCCTCGCGGCGCTGTGTGGGTTCGATATTGTCGCCGAGGTTGTGAAGGGTGTGTGCTGCTTGTCGGCGGAGGTTAATAATGAACTGGCGCAACTCAGGAGATTCGTAGACGGCGATGGCAGTGGCGGTAATGACGGAGATGGCGATTATGGCGCCTGTAGGCACCGAGTTAGAAGAGGGATTCGTTGGCCGGTTTGGAGGATTCATAGTGATTATCGTACGACCCGAGTTGGGGGGTTGTGAATATGGGTATGGTATTGGATATGAGAAAGATGAATTCGGGAGACTGCAAGAGAGTGCACTCGAGCATCCAGGCTTCACAGATGCTTGCGTATACCGCCACCGCAAACCGGATCATGGTTGGCCGTTGGAGATTACTGAACTGATGAAACACTGACAAACGTACCTTTGGCAACGTGAACGGGCATGTTGGATGATTTGATTACCACCGTCCTCTTCTCTTCTCCACTCGTCGTCTATGTATGTTTACCGGTTTCTATAGAGCCGCTGCGAGTGACTGCACAGGAGGACCATCCAAATATAAGTGCGAGAATGAGGGAGAGTTTATACTCGTACCACTAAACGGACAGACGCCGTCGTCCTCGAGGGCTGTACTATACTTACGTACTAGCTGACGAGTCCCCCAAGGTCAGCACCCCGCGTTATCGGTGTGGCGAATTAGCCGATAAGGAACTTTGACAGGTGTGGCGCAGCAGGCGGTAAGGCACACAAGGATTACTTTTCGTCTCAGTGTGGCAATTTACGAACAGATATAAAGAGCATATTGATTCTTTGGGTTAATGGATTACGAGGCTCTGATAATGTGAAGCGATCGAAAGGTTCAAACTATGATGCTGTACTGAACTTGTGACTTTTTACTACCTATGAAGCTCAACCTACCCCCCAATCATACCGCCGCCATTATCCCCATTCTTCCCATATTCCCCGAGACAAACTAAGCTATTCATATCCCTAATTCATACAGTCGTTCCGGCACCCTCTTGACAACAGCTGCCTTTCTCTGTTAATCTTTCCATCCACCCCAAGTACCACCATACTACGTGCTCTTCTTTGCATCCCTCTCAATCTTCTTCAAGGCCCTCGTTCGGATATCCTGATGGAGCTTCTTGTTGATCGCCACCGTCGTTGGGCTGCTCGTGCCACTTGTATTCTCGATCCACCACTGCATGAGGGCGTGGCTCCAGTACGGCGTCGAGGTGTTGGCCGTCTTCCTTGCACCACCCGAGAGGCCGATACTGCCGAGGACTGACTTGACAAAGTTGCGAGCGTTGGGAATCGTAGCTGACGGGCGTCTAATCTTGGACATGGCGGAAGTCACGAGGTAAGAGAGAACGAGCTGCACATCCACGCCCTGGGGCCCGAGCTCAGATGCAAGAGATGTCGACCAGTGCTGCAGGAATGCCTTGGATCCCGAATACGTCGCGAGAAGTGGCGTGGGGAGGAGTCCGCCGAAAGAGCCCATTGTCAGGATGAGACCACGCTTGCGCTGTGCCATTCCAGGTGCGACGAGGCGAGTCACCTCGAGCGTTCCGAGGCAGTTGATTGTGACGATGTCGCGCATCTCTTTGTGCGGCGTGAGAAGGAACGGGACGGGGTATGAGTGGCTCTGTCCCACATTGTTGATGAGGATCCCAACGTCGAGGTCGTCAACGAGCGCCTTCAACTTGGCGTAGTCGGTCGCGTTGTCCTTGGAGAAGTCCATGGCGAGGTATTTCGTCTTGATGGCTGGCGTCTTTGTCTCAATCTCTTGGGAGAGAGCGGCGAGCTTCGATTCGGTGCGCGAGACGAGGAGGATGTTGAAGCCCTTCGAGGCGAGCTGGAGAGCGTATTCCTTGCCAAGGCCGTCCGATGCGCCGGTGATCACTGCCCAGGTGCCCTTTGGCCCATACTTGCGGAGCTATAGAGGTGTCAGATGATATTCTAGGCAATTGGCTTTCAAGAAGGAACTCTGTGGGAAGTTATCCTTACATTGGTTCCGCTGAGGACGAAGAGTTCCAGGAGGAGGGCGATGTAGCTGACGACCTTCCTGCCCAACCACAAAGCACCCAATGCAGCGAACCCAACCGTTACCGGCTTCGGGATTGCAGCCAAGATGTCATCGATTGCCATTTTGATGATTATATGGTGGTGTTGTTGTTCACTTTATCTGTCGATATTGTTTCTTGGGCTGATTTCAGACTTGAAATATGTTGGGAGAGCTATGTCGTACGTGACAGGTACCCGCATCATTGGTGGCCCGTGCACGATTCACATGGGATATGCCCATGTCCCGAAAAGTGTACGCCTTTTGATATCCCAATCGACCGCCAACCAATTCAAATAAAAAACGATTCATTCTCGCGCTCCCACAGACAGACTGCTGTACCGCGCTACACGAAACAATGGACGCCATACTCCCATATTTGCCCCAGCATGCGGGCTTCCTCCCAAAGTGGATGCTCTTCGTACGTCGAGAGCCCCTATCCCCATCCCAACAAAGCTCCAAGCTCCATCCCTACGCATCACCCACTAACTGCCACTAGACCTCCATAGTTGCGATTGGAAACTCTGTGCAATCCTTTGCAACCCTCTATTATACCCGTCGCATTTACAACATTGATCCATCGCGCCCCAAGGCCCTCCCTGCCACCCCCTCTGCGCCCGTCCCGCACTCCCCACTCGTCACTCCCCTCTCCGCTCGCACTTTCGGAACCTGGACCTTCATCGCTGCCCTCGTCCGTCTCTTCGCCTCTTACAATATTGACAACCCTGCTTTTTACTCCCTTGCTCTCTGCACATACGCCGTCGCCTTTGCTCACTTCGCCAGCGAGTGGCTCATATTTGGAACCGCGGAATGGGGCTCGCCGCTTGCCGGGCCGATTGTCGTCAGCACATCAACTATAACGTGGATGCTGATGCAGAAGGAATTCTACGTTGCTGCGTAGATGTCTGGTGAGCGGATAGAATTGGATGGAGTCTGGATGAACAACGACCTAGCATTGCCCAAACAGATTTTAATATTGTACATTACAGCACAGACACGAATGAGTAGATAATTTTACAAGCCAAATAAATCTCTTGGGCTGTTGCACCCAGTGGTACTTCAACCACTCGCCTCTAATCCTCTCGATTCATAGACCACCCTGCACTTCACTTCCTTGTATGAAATCGAGCAGTTCAACTTGATAGCAACGAATTGCAGCAGCAAATAAGAGCATTCAATGCTACAGCCATCAACTATACGTACTCTCGCCATCTAAATCTAATTGGGCTAAATCACAGCGAATTCCTGTACAGCTCCCCTCCGGCATCCCTCAACTTCGCAGCCGCCTGCTCGGGAGTGATATCCCGCTGTGGCTCAGCCATTAACTCATATCCTACCAAAAACTTCCTCACCGTCGCGCTGCGCAACAGCGGCGGGTAGAAGTGCATGTGGAGGTGCGAGGCGTTGATCTCCTCGTCAGTCCCCTCAAGAGGAGCTTGGTGGATCCCCGAGCTGTACGGGAAGCTCGTCTCAAAGAGGTTATCATAACGGCGCGTCACCTCCGCAATTGCCTCTGCGAAGTCGAGTTTCTCTGCATCGTCAAGGTCGACGAGCGCCCGCTTGTGAGACTTTGCAAGAATAAGCGTCTCGAACGGCCAAACAGCCCACCAGGGGCAGACGACGAGGAAGGAAGAATTCTGGAAAACAATGCGCTCCTTCTTCTCCATCTCGAGCTTGGCGTAGTCAGCGAGGAGGCTGTTTCCGGCGTGCTCGCAGCGGTATTTCTGGAGCTGTTCAAGTTCCTGGCCCGGCTCTTCAGGTGTGCCGGTGGTGGTCCAGATCTGACCGTGAGGGTGGGGGTTCGAGCAGCCCATGGCGGCGCCTTTATTCTCAAATATTTGCATCCATCGATACTGTGCCGTGGGTGCCGAGACGCCGTAGTCGGGGTCGGATACGGCCGATGTCGCAGGTTGTAGAGAGTATAGGGGCGACTTGGGAGAGAGGTGGGCGGCGTAAATTTTAGACCACATCTGCACGACCGGGAGGATTTGTTGCGGAGTTAGGTCGGCGAGGGTGAGGTTGTGCTGTGGGGAGAAGGTGAGGACGTAGCATTTTCCTGTCACCGGCTCAGCGCGGAGGAGTAGGGATGAGAGGTCGTCCTCCTTCGCCTCTGCGTGGTACTCGGCCTGGGACTCTTTCACGGCGCTGTAGTCATTCACGAAGACAAATGTGTTTTTGTAGTCTGGGTTCTGATCACCCTGGGCGCGCTTGTTGTTGGGACAGAGATAGCACGCTGGATCGTACTCGGGCAGAGTGGACTTCAATGGGGACTCTTGCTGGCCTCTGGTGACTGTTAGCTGAGGCGTACGCATTGACGGGTAAGCACATTGGAAATTGGGGACTCACTGCCATGGCCTTTTGGTTCTGTGCGGGGAGACGAGGAGCCAGCTCCCCCGCAATGGATTGTAGCGGCGATGCGAGATATCGTCGAGGATTGCGTCTGGCATGATGGCTGAACCTCAGCGAGTCGCGCTGGGAATGCTATACAGAAGACAAGATATATGCAAGATATACACCAAAGTATAGGAAACCAGGAAAAAAGCAAGAGGGGACGTTGGGCGACTTCGTAGAATGATGAGAGATGGGGGACAGAAAATCGATCGGCCATCATCCTGTGGTGGGGTTGGCGGGGGTTTGTCGGAGAGACAACCGCTCCACGAATCAAAAGTCACAGCGGGAGGCACGTACTTAAATAGTACATTAAATAGCTATCAATATAACTGTAAACTGTCGTACCTCTTTCGTACCTTAATACCCCTCAATCAACCCCACCTAATACGCAACGTGCCATTGAGTTCTAAGTGATAAAGTTAACCTGTAAATATACGAAATATACCAACAGTCACTCAAGCTTCATATTTCAGATGTAACTCATTCTTAGCACCAGCAAAGCATGCTACCTTATATTTTACACCTTCGGCTCCGTTTCTCAACCCTTATTAGTTAGCAATATGACCAAATCAGAATGCTTCTAGGGGCTTAATAGTTGTGGAATGAATATTGTTTGGAGCAGTACGCCTGCGCTAAGCTGTTGCTACCCCATACTTTACAAATAAGGCTATAATGTTTACAACAAAGTCCTCAGCACCATCACATACAGTTCCCTGTCACCCATTACCACATAAACCTCTGCACCTTCCCTGGCTCACTCGCCCACTCAAATTCCTTTCCCAAAAACACAGCACATGTGCCAACATTCACCGCGAGAAACCACAGCGTCTCCCCCCATAATCTTGTCCGCTCGACACTCAATCCTGCCATCGAACCGTGGCTGGGCCGTACATTTAGCCTCCACACCACCCACGGGAGTATAAAGTACCGTGGCTCCACCAGAGGAGCAGTAATAAGTGACAATGCCGTGGCAAGAAGCCAAATCAGGGTAAACGATGTCTTCGTCTCCCCTGCTAGCTTTCCATGGCCCTCTCGTGCCACATGGCGGGACTGTTTTCCGCGTCGTAGTGTGTCTTGTGGACTAGTGGTGGTCCCGAAGGATGCTGGCTGAGATCTACAGAGCGCACGCAACACGAACCAGCCGCATAGAATGTATACGGGTGCGAGCGCGTATTTTATCAGAGGGTGTCGCAAGATCGTGTATCGGAAAACGTAGAACATGTAGTGGCGGTTGTCGGCAAGGGTAAACGGATGGATGAGCGTGTTGAAATGGACGATGCTGAGACTAAGCACGACGGCGAGGAGGGCCCACGCAAGAGTGCTGGCTCTGGGGACTGTCTGAGAGGAGGCGGAGACGACCGTAGGAAGGAAGAGAGGGAAGGAGAAGAAGGCCACAAAAGGCCAGAGATAGAGCATTTGCGTTAGGTGAAGGGTCGCAATGTGGTTTGATTTATCGCCTGTCTTTGTCAGACCCGGAGTTGAAAGGAGTGGATTGGAGAGTACCTAATACGACGCCGCCGTTCCAGACGACAAATGCCCCAAAAGAAACGAGGAGTGCAATCTGAGGCCATAATCGAGATATTAAAATTATCGGGTGGCTGATGGCTGACACGCCGATACTGATGAGGCAGTACAGAAAGTCTGGTTCGTTAGCCACATTCCCACTTTGTTAATAGTGAACTTACCCAAAGGACCGGCCTCATCGATCATCGGGTCATGCAGTTCGCCACGCGTATATGGGCCGAGTGTCCTTTCTATCAACCCTGCATCTTTCCCTTTGCCTCCCCGAGTTGGCCCCTTTGCTACCATATCCGTACAAGTTCTAACCCACTCCATCCCTGCCAGAAAGACGCCCACCCAGAAAACATTCGTTTGCCGCATCACCAACCCCACGATACCCAACCCATAGGCCAGCAGGCCCCCTCCCACGGAGGCACCACCCGCACCCCGACGAAACGCAAAATATGCCACCACGATCACAAGAGTAGACAGCACGTCCGTATAATACAACCCTGAGAAAAAGAACAGCGGCGGGAACAGACACACATTCAACGCTTCATGCGCAACCCCCCACGCCCGATTGGCACGCTTCTCGCTCCCACTCAACGACTTCCGCAGAAAATAGCATACCACCAACAATGCCGCAAGCGCTACACCACCCGTGCCACGTAAATCTGCGCTTGTACACTCCGTGCGTGCCGCAGCCTTGAGTAGCAGTGAGAATGCATACAGCCCCGGTGGCGTAGTGAGCTTTGGATCCCAGGTATGAAAATTAGACGCGCAGTACTGCTGCGCCTGGGGAATGTGGAATATCTCGTCCTACGCTTGTTAGCACGTGGTTTCAGAGGAATACAGGGTAGGGTTGTTCAATACCATGTAAGGAGACGGAACATGGCTGTTGACTGCGCGTAGCCATGCTGTACTGAGCACGCCTAGGCAACACCCTGTGACAACTAGGGGCAGAGGTGCTTTTATCATGGCGATGCTGATGTTGGGATTATTGGACGACAAGCCCCTTGATGCCATGTTTGGTGCACGGACGGCAATTGTGTCAAGGTAGTCATGTGATGTAAATGATACAAACTCAGGAATATATTTCTCTCTTTATTTCCCTACAAATTATTATAGTAGCTATGCATTCTATTTATGAGCCAAGTATAAATCATCGGCTATCATCACTATCGTCATTATCCTTTTTTTCCTCCTCCCCTTTCTTCCCTGCCTCCTCTAACCTTTTTTCTGCAGCTGCCTGTGCAGACAAGACAGCAACCTGTGCATCTTCGAGCCTCTTCCTCACTTTGCGTTCCTCTTCCTCCTTCTTCTTCTTTCGCTCCTCTAACGTATTCTCTGCCCATTTCGCCGCCTCACGCGCCGCGTTCTCAGGACTCCTCTTGTGCTTCAATAGGTAGCCCTGAACCTCAGCCGGACTGAAGACGCCTTCTGGCATGGCTTGCGTGAACGACTCTGCAAGAGCTTCTATTTTCTCGGCTTCGAGTTTTCCGTTCTCTTCATCATCTATACGTTTATCAGAAGCACTAGGTTTTTCTGTCCGGCTAGACTTCGCATGCCCATTCTGTGGGCTGGCGCTCTTTGACGGCAGAGAGCTATCCACAGGAGAATCGCACGGTGTCGCCTTCGTTTGTGGGAAGTCACCCTCTAGCGTTGTGAAAATGCTCGTGAACAGCGTCCTCATCATCGCCGCGTCGGATAGTTGGAACTTCACCGTCATGTCCACCCTGCCAGGCCTAATAAGGGCGTCGTCCAGCTTATCAATGTGATTTGTTGTCATAATCAGAATGCGGCCTTCTTGGCTAGAGACGCCATCAAGAACATTCAGCAGAGCCGAGAGACTGATTCTACCTGCCGGTGGAGCTCCGGTGACAACTGAGGGCGGCTGTGATGGATCTTTCTGTACTTTCTTAACAGCCATTGCTGCCGCTGCATCTTCAGAAGCTTCACTGTTCCTTGCGTTGGTCAAGCCAGCCGTATCAATATCCTCAAGCAATACGACGCAACGTTGCGGGAGCTCGGAGAACAATGTTCCAAGACTCTCTTCGTTCATTGACGGCGAGTTGAGGCTGACAATGTAGATCTTCAGCTTGAAGTATCCCGCAATCGCGAGACTCAGGGATGATTTCCCCGTCCCTGGTGCTCCATACAAAAGATAGCCCCGACGATATGGAATTCCGCGATTCCAGTACCAGCGTTGCGTGTGTGGGTGCAGGTAGTCACGCATATCTGCCAGCAGATCCGCCTTTACTGACTCGTCCATAACCACGGTCGACATTGGACGAGACACTCTCGCCGTACTGCGCACCCACGCGATCTCAGACATTGTCCCTGGTTTGTTGCCCCCACGGAATATGACCGTCTTATTTTCATCTGAGTCGAGGAATAGCTTGCGGCACTCGTTCAACAGCTCCTTCAGCTTAGTCGGGTCGCGCCCGAAGCTCGAGATTGAGATCTCTTCACGCTCTGAGATAGGGCCATACGAGCGATCGTTCGGAGCGTTGCGGCGGAATATCATGAGCCGACTCTTGTACCAGAAAATGTGTGTGCCGAGGCCGGGCGTGTATCGTACTTGTCTGTGCTTACGCTTCACTATAGGAATGCCATTTTCGTCAACTTCATCCTCATTCTCTCCCTCGCGTTCGTTTTCACGGGCGTCGACCCACAGGAACCAGCTGCGAGAATTTACATTCGTGCTGGCGATGAACCGGCGATTGGCCTGTGAGAACTTCTGCTGGGCCACCCAACCCATGACATAATTGTACATCTCGTCATCGATGCGGATGTCAGCTGTAGACATCAGATAATGCTGCAGGCCTGACCAGAGGTGGTCAGAGACATAGTTCGAGGCGTAGATGACAATGCCGCAGATGACGATGAACGGGAGGTAGAAGGATATGTCGATCTGCAGGTACTTCGACAAGCCAGCAGATACGGTGGAGAAACCGGGAAAGAAGACATCGATGATAGCTAGTTGATTCACGGGGGGGAGAATGTCGTCGCCAGAGGAGTTTGCAAAGGCAGTGGGGGTTGACATTATGAAAGTCGGCGGGGTCGTTGTCCCAAGATCTAGTCTATGCAGAGTAGCACACGACCAACAGGGACACGAGCGACAACACAGAGCAAAGAAATATTAAGAAGTGGTTTATCAGGCCCCTGTTTTCCTAGAAAGTGAGGTGAAAAGAAAGAGAAAAAACGGTGAGGGAAAGCTGACGGGAGTATTTATATTTTATTATTGTCACGTTATCAGCCAGCAGGCTGACGATAGGATCGGGAGGACCAAGGCAAGGAGTTGAGCTGCCTTGCATCTCAGTCGCCGTTCCTAGGCAGCAATCAGAGACATTTGCACCTATACCCCGCGCATGTAGTTAGGAGCGAAGAACTTGCATGATCTGGTGAGAACCCTGATGGATATTGAGTCAGCCCGACCTCCATAGACGCCCAAACAGGGTCGCCGCTAGGTAGTTCAGACAACGGCAGGGAGGCAAGCTGGGTCTCATAGACGCGGCCCTGTCGAATCAGCGATTCCCAGAGTCAGTGATAGTCCTCACAAGGTGAGATGGGACTTAGAGGGTGCAACGCTGGGGCTGCAGTACATGTCAAGGTGCATGAAGGAGAGGACACAGCCACAGCAAGTGCTCTTCACTGTAGTTGGCTGATGCGCTTCAAGCGGGTATAACCATCAATACAGTGCATTCTCTAACAATATTAGCTCACGAAGTATGATAGATAGGCAGGGTTCAGACGTACCTTTAGGTAAATTACCATGGTGGTAATTGTACTGATGTTGGTTCGCCTACTTTCTGTTGGTCGATGTTGGACATGGCCGCCTAAAACAAGCAAATGTTCAGTTCCGTTCATGTACACACACACGTACCTTTACCTGCCACCGGCGCAACTCTACAACTTTCGTAGTTGCTGCCACAATAGTCGTATGACAGTACAGTTATTTGCCTCAGATTGACATTCTAAGCAGCTGTGCTAGACCTGATGGGTTACACGCTTTTTGGGCGACTGTGACGCCCTCGGCGCCCCCCGCAGGACCGTGTCAAAACCACTATTATTCCCGGGAGGTACTGTACATGAAGCGTTGCGCCTCACTATCCAACAAGGGAAGAGCCCTGGTGACAATGGATATTCCAGGGTACACATATGATCGCTCTTAATTACTGCTGCCTTGCAGCTTTATGAAATTGTTAGGATGCCCATGAAACTAGAATTTGAACTACCACATTAAATAAAAAGAACTACCCCACGTTCGAATTTGATAAATTCCCACATAATTGAAGTTCAAAATCAATAATAAATCACAGGCTTAAACGTTAGAATAACAAACATGGAATAATTTTAGGTGCACCACCGAGGCATAAATGTGACCATTAATTTCGTTGTAGTCTTCATCAGCATGATCATCTATACTGTATGCACCACATCCAACAACCAACATATCCCGCCTCGTGTTAGCGCCTCACCTTCAAGACCTCCCAAACCCAAACCATCCCTTCTTAGCCTCCTGTTTCTCTCCTCCCGAACTGGGTCTCGCCTCCTCCTCAGGTACCTGTGCTGGCGCTTGTGGACTGCGCCCCGGATATTCTATATAATTCCACGCAACATCAAAGAACAGTGGCTTCACTGGCACCGCCTCTAACTTTGTCGGATAGGACACCAAATTGCTCAGATCGACCTCACCGCCCGTCGGATAATGCTCCAATGTCTCCACCAATGGCAATGAAGGCGGCAGCTTGGCGACAGTGCCACTTACTGTGGTAATTTCAACAAGCGCACGGTGACGCTGGAGCTCAGCGTTTAGGACCGATGCGAGAAAGGACGACGACTCAGGGGAGATTTCGAGAGTGGGAGGGGCGGTGGGCGAGGGCGCTGCAATGGCGGAGAGGTGAGGCAGAGATGGCGTGAGAAGGGCTGTTGCGCGGGCTAGAAGGCTCAGGGCTTCGACATATGAGGAGAGGACAGAGTGTGACCGGGCGATGGCGAGGCACCTAGAAAATATTAGTTAACTTTGCTCAATAGACATGACTAAAATGACGATGACATACTTTAGGGCTCGGAAGTAGTTGTACTTGGCTTCCAGCTCTCCCAGGAACTCGGTGTCGGAAGACACTCCGGGCAACTCCTTGATGGAATCCAAGCTCTGAAGGGTTGAATCGTAGAGAACGACTCGCTCTCGTAACTTTGCTAGTTTCCGTCCGGTTCCCTCCTCCTTGTCGGCTGTCACACCCTCTGCCTGCTTGGACTTTCGAGACTTCGCAATGGGCGCGCTGTCCGGTAATGCACCGTCGTGGTCGCCCGTGAGAACTCGATTCCGGCCTATCCGCCAGCTGATCAAATCGTACCCAATGGCAGTCCTGGTAATCTGGAGGCTCTGTATTCGTTTATCGCCTTGAGGGATGCCTTCGGCGACCAACTCATCGATGGCGTGTTTCGTTGCGTCAACAGCATCTTGGCTCGCGATGAGGACGTCGTCATATGCCGATGCGCGCTCTCTGGGGTGTGAAGTTGAGGTAGAAGATAGAGTCTTGCTCAGATTCTTGGCTGCTGTTGTAACTGCTGACAGGGCGACGGCAATAGATGCGTCTTCCAGGTCCACTGTTCGTGACCTCCAGGTGATCGTCCTCGACGCCGCATCACTCTCTACCAGATCTGGCTTAGCCCTTGATGCATCCTTCAAGATCGTGGAATCAAGAGTCTCGACCGCCTTGACAAGGGGTTTATCGTCTACGGGAAAGAATTTCCGCACAATTACCGGAATCGCCATCGATCGAGCAAGCTTCATCTGATATGCCCCATAACGTATGCTCGGCTCAACGGTAGACGTAATCAAGTCCTTAAATATGTCGCTTTTCGTAGAAGAGGTAAGAGCGGTATATATAGCCCAGACGATAGAGTAGTCCGTGACGCAGGCTTGCCAGCTTTGCTTCTCGAATTGCTCGGCGCCAGAAAGAGACGTCGCATATGCGCGTGCCTCGAGAAGATCTGTTTCCGTCGCACCAGACACTGACCGATCCGATAGCGCTTCCAGCACACCTTGTTGAACCTTATAAGCCTTGTGAAGTCGAGAAATAATGTGAGATCGAGCAGCGCCTGTGACGCCCTTGGCATCTGCAGAATGAGCGGACTTCATGTACATTGCATGGGCCCAGGCACGCTCCGACGTGAGAAGCTGGATACGAAGATACCTTTCAGAGTTAGCAAAATAATATCACATTGCTCAGCTGTACATACTCATGATTCTTGCCAATGTCCTCCGCTGTCACAGCTGGCCGTTTCGCATATTTGGCTCCCTTTCTCGTTGCTAATCCCAATTTCTTGCGCGCTGAGAGAAGCTTCCTTGATAATTGTGCACGGTAAGTGCTGTAATCACCGTAAAGAAGCGCCTCATCACGTCCAGAGACGATGAATTTAGTTATGTCCATGGTTCTGTTTACCACTCCGAGGCCACATGGTGGGGTTGACAGGTGAGGTTTCTTGGTGGGAATATCAAGATTACGTAAGCAACCAGACAGCTTCGCCTCACATGGTCTCCATGGGTCAATCGGCAAAATAATAATTCCGTTCCCTTGTCGCCGAGGAGTGCTAAAACATTCAAGAATCGTTCATTTGACTGTTATTTCTGGATACCTTCAACGCAGTCGGGCCCAAACCATTGTTTCGCTCCCGCACTGTATTATATAACACCCATCCGCCTTACTGCCGCCAGAATCATTGCCTGGATTTGCACTCGGTGCCTTCACTGCCTTGGCAAGCTTCGAAAACGATCGAAACCCAAGCTCCGCGGCATGCAGAACTTTGTCTAAAGCCGAGAAGCATGTTATTGTGTACGCTGCTACTTACCGCGACCGTGGAATTCTGCTGACTGATGCATCTAGATTTTAGTTTGACGTGTTCTCTTGTATTATAGTCTATTTCGACGAGATTTCTAGTGCGCGGCACGATACACAGTTGGGCTTGGGGCATGCTGGAGCGTACGGCGGGATGTCTCGAACTCGGCAGCGTGCGACGATTCGTGCCCGGATCTAAGTCTATGAAGAGTCGCCGGATGCTGCATTCTGCGTTTTGGAGCCATGGTGCAATGGAACTGGAGCTGTCTCCTTTGTGGCAAGTATTAATCCAGGGAACTGCTCATGACGGACAGGTAGCAACGAACGAACCCGATAATTCCGGAGGCATGATGCTTGATTTTCTCTACCCAAGTGGCGCCTTGAACATAATCCGACAATACTCGCCGTGGACACCCGATAGGTCCGAGTTCAGGAGGCCCAGAGGACTTGGCAGGATTGGGCAAAGACTTTATACATCAGCAGCAGGCGATGGTTCTGTGGCAATGTCGAGGCGCGCCGATGAAGTTGGAAGCCAAGATGAATACAAACCAATGGACCATCCTGTGGGCTTGCAGGCGCACCATTCGAAGATCGATGAGACTGGACAGACAACAGCCTTTCTCCAGTCAGTAAGTAAATCGTCGCGCACGAACGACTACGAGGAAGCGTGGAGACAGTTCGGGCAGCTGAATTCCGAAAATCAGCTAGCGCTTGCACCACAGCTTCTCAGATATCTCATCACCTCAAATCGATCGGTCGATGCGGATCGTATAATTTCGGTTTTCGATACCATCAGAGACCATGCCGGCCATAACAGTTACGAAGCATTGGTAAATGCCCATGTGATTCTACACAACTATGGAGACGCCGTCAATGCGCATTTGGAATCTCTAGCTACCTTCCGAAAACCAACGGCATCGGATAGGCTTCTTGGTCTGCTCATTCAATACGGCCGCTGGGACATGGCATTTGATGTCTGGAAAACTGTCAAGGATTTGGGAACCGCAAACACCGCGAACGGCCATGATATGTGGGCACGTGTGGTCTATTTGCCCAACGCCAACGAGAAAGTGCTAGAGATGGTTTCAGGCTTGACTGGCCATTTGTCTGGTTCACCCGGTTCGGACATCTCTCAGCAGTTGCCAGCGGATAAAGTGACTTTCATCACTGAGGCGTTGTCCTCAGCCCTTTTCCCGCAGGGCGACTTGTCGGAATCAAACTTCTTGTCGGCTTTTACTCGCCTCGAAAGGCTGGGATTGGCCACAGAATCAATTTACCAAAACACTATGCTCAAGCTCTTGAAGATGGACCGCACGAAGATGGCAGTTCGTCTATACCGGAAATTCCGGCAGACAGATGGAAGACCTACGACACATATCCTTGACGCCATCCTGAAGATTTTCTGTAAATATAGGAGCAACATGGGGATGCATCAAATTCTGGAGGACTGGGTACGATATTTCGGTAAACCATCTTCTCCTGCTTACAGGATGGTAATGACGGCATTTGCGTCACAAGGAAATTTGGAGGCTGTCAAAGCATTGTGGAAGAAGTACCTCGGAAGGCAAATGCATGGGCGGATTCGGAATGCAGACGATCTTCTCCCTCTGATGCACGTTCATGCGAAGCGGGGGGAAGTGGATGAAGTCGTCAACATATTCGAAAACATGGATGCCGAATATAAGGTTGCTCCGAACATTAAACATTCGAACATTCTCTTGAACGCCTACGGGAAGGTTCATGCTGTTGATAAGGCCTTCGAGCATTATAGTAAGCTTCTTGATTCTGATATTCACCCAGACAAGGTTACCATTGGAACGATGATGGGAATTTGTACACAGCGTGGCGATGCTATAGCAGCACGTGAACTATACAATTCAGCTGCGGGCTTGGGAATCCGCCCGAATGTCGCCATGGTTGATTGCTTGGTTCTCGGAGATATTCAAAACGGCGACATTGATAAAGCGGAGGAGACATGTGTGAAAGCGCTGGCGATGGTGCTTGATGGGCCAAAAACAAGGATGTGGAATTACTTGCTCGTTGCCTATGCGATGAGGCGTGACCTTGAGAATGTTTCTCGAGTACATCGGATCATGGAATCTTCAAACGTCGCACCTGATACCTACACCTACTCTGCGCTCATGCAGGCCTTGGCTGTTGCAGGACAGCCGAGTCGCGCCTGGAAGATCTTGACCGATGTGATGCCTGAGGCTGGCATGCAAGCCACCGAGTTTCATTATGCCGTTGTTATGGGCGGTTTTATTGCTACGAAGGAGCTGGACATGGTATTTCACGTGAGAGATCATATGCTACGCAGACCCGAAGGCCTCAAGCCATCCTTGTCCTCCAACATACAGGCTATGAAGGCCGCCGTCATGGATGATTCACGGCGCATACAATCGGGCGATGCCGACACAGACTTCGCAAAGGCAGAAGATTATTTCTTCCAGTTCTTGATGAATGCCGACAGGCAAGAACTTGCAAGCAGCCCGATAAAAGGCGTGGGTCATGAGCCGCTAGATGTTGCATACTCGGCAGCATACTTTGACTTTTACATGTTTGTCTGTGGCCAACACAAAGCATTCAATAGAGTCAAGCAGCTTTACGACAGGTTTTTGCAGCGACTACCCGATGACCGTCAATCCCAACCTCCTATCCGGATATTGAACGCTTTGATGGTATCAAGGTTGAAAGAAAATGACCATGATGGCGTACAAGAAGCGTGGGAGTTTGCTTTGATGCGTGCCAAGGAAAGAGGAAAGCCAATATCGGGGAACAATCTGCTCTTATATTCACATCGCCTGTCGCTCTGCCGCCCCCTGTCAACTCTAATCAAGTCGCTATCAGCGCAGAACAAGCTCACGCAATTGAAGGAGACGATTGCCGATATTCGTGCCGTCGGGTTCGAGCTGGACTCCAACAACTGGAACCTGTACGTCCAAGCTCTTACCAATTCGAACAGATATCAAGAGGCATTTGAAGTATGCGAAGCCCGACTCATGCCAGGATGGCTTGGGTGGGCAATGATTCGTCAAGTAGAGCCACGCCGGAACCGCCTGTCGCTCAAGGACCGTGCCCGCAAGAGGGATCCAACTTATCTTCGCCCCATCTACCATACAATTCTTATGTTATCGAGAGCCTATCTGGATATGGAGGGCTCATATTCAGCAGCTGGGCAGGCTTACCATGTACTGAAATATGTAGACCAACATTGCCCACTGACCCTCAACGCGATTCAGACGATGCGCAGGACGGAGGACGAATTGGAGAAAAATATACTTGGGACAACCCGAGGATGATAATTGTATTGTATATAATCTTATATGTATTTATAGTGTATAAATGAACACCTAACGAATTTCTGGTGTTGCGGCATTATGCAGTGTTCTCTTTGGGGCATGCAGATTGATGTTAACGAGGTTTAAATCCTCCATGTTGTCTGTGTCGTTTCTGTACTTGCGCCTGACAATACCAACCATATCGCCGCGCCAGCATAACTAATCGACACCAGCACCAAGAACATCAGTCACTATGTCCCATCAAGCGAGCACTTCACAGGTGTTTCATGGCACAATCGTACATTCGACGTCGCCTAGTTCTATCGAGATTGTTCGCGACGGTGTGCTTGTTGTAGGTCCTGACGGGCGCATCAAGCACCTCCTTCGTGATATCCCCGTGGAGGAAATCCAGACAGCACTCGATGGCCTGAGCATCCGAGCCAGCGAGTGCCATATATCAGTCATCTCGGGCGATAAGAGCAACCCTGGTTTCCTGATTCCAGGATTTGTCGATACCCACAACCATGCACCCCAGTGGGCTCAAAGAGGCCTTGGGCGTGGCCTCCAGATTTTGGAGTGGCTGGACACGGTTACATTTCCCAATGAAGCCAAATTCAAGGACAAGGACTATGCCAGAAAGGTATACGAGTCGTGTGTCGATGGATTCATCAAGCAGGGAATCACTACGGCGTGCTATTACGGATCACTGCACGGTGACGCTACGAAAATTCTAGCAGATATCTGCCTTGAGAAGGGCCAGCGTGCATTCGTTGGGAAGTGCAATATGGACCAGAATAGCCCAGCCTACTACACTGACGCCAGCGCGGAAGAGTCGCTCACCGTGACAGAGGACTTCATCTCCCACGTCCGCAGCCGTGACCCGACCTTTTCACAGATTACGCCTATTATCACCCCCCGGTTTGCCATCTCTTGCACGCGAGAGCTGCTCGAGGGCCTTGGAAAACTTGCAGCAGAAAACGCGGGTCTCCCAATCCAGACACATTTCAACGAGGCAGAGTCCGAAATCGCGGCGACACTCTCACTATTCCCAGAGTTTGAGAATGAAGCAGACCTCTATGCCCATTTCGGATTGCTAACAAACCGCACCATCCTCGCGCACTGTTGCCATATGACGCCCTATGAGATGGAGCGCCTCAAAGTCCTGGACTGTGGAGTCGCTCATTGCCCCATCGCCAATACCACGGTGGGTGGAGGCTTCATGGCGGCCCCCATTCGTGACTTCCTGCGCCGAGATATCAAGGTCGGATTAGGGACCGATAGCGGCGGCGGCTTCTCGAGCTCCATCTTGGATGCTATGCGGCAGGCGTTCATTGTGTCGAATGCGAGGGAGATGATGACCAAGAGCGAAGACAAGAGCTTATCCCTGGACGAGTGCTTTTATATGGCGACACTTGGAGGGGCGCGAGTGTGCGGCATAGAGAGCGAGTCTGGCAACTTCGCCATTGGAAAACACTTTGATGCGTTGCACGTTCACATGGCTTCAGTGGGTGGGGAGGAATCCAATCTAGCCAGCACTGGGATAGAGACTGAAGATGGGCTGAGAACGGTGTTTGAGAAGTTCATGATGACAGCCGACGATAGAAATATCGCCAAGGTATATGTCAAGGGCAATATGATCCGTGGTAGTTAGTTGAAGATTGATATCACGTGATACATAACAATTAATGCTTTGAGCTGCTGCTTATGGCATTCTTGACTGCCACTGCTCTTGACCTAGATAGTGGATCTGAACACCCGAAAATGATTGCTGAGGCTATGTATGCACGAATATTTGGTAATCAACTTGCTGACACCAGCGCGGGGTTTTCCCGGATTAATACGCCTCCGGTGGATCTTCCCCCTCAATGCCATGCACATCAATCATCCTCACTCTCGATATTTTTGCCTCTCTGTCTTCCTGCCGCCACCCTGTGCTTTCGGTATTGTTTAAATTCTCTCGGCTGCAGTTTTATTACTGGGTAGTTCTACTCTTTCCAACTCCACAATTCCACCTCACCCGGTGGTGCTACCTTCAAGCCTGAGCCAGCTAAGGCACGCAGACTTGCATTGCTGTAGCGCCGACGCTGACCCATTCCCACGCGGTGCCCGCCAAGCACCACGTTGTTCGGCCGTGTTTGGCCCCCTCTCTATTCAATCACATGATATGGAGTCTCAGGCACGCAAAAAATTCGCAAAGCCGCCGGTGAAGCTCGCTTGCTTGTCGTGGTATGGAGATCCCCTCTTCAACTATCTCCCCAGGTAGCAGAAGAAGGTGCTCGTACTGATTCATCTTGTCAAATTTAGTCGGAGCTCCCGCATCAGATGTGATGGGAACCAAGACTGTTCAAAGGTGGGAATGCGTTGATATCCATGAGAGGAAGGTGGCATGCTGACGGCTTATGGCAAGTGCTTGGAAAAGGGGAAAGAGTGTCTATACACCCGAAGCAGGCGAGGGGGTCCCCGTGTTTCTCTACATGGCCGGCGCTCAAAAGGAAAGCCGCGGACTTCTACGGCAGACATCCTCAAGCAAGAGTCGCCACTGTCAGTTCCAGAGCGTAAGTGTCACATCTCATCCACTTGCACATTGTAATGACGATGCACAGAATTTTTACAAGCAGCCAATATTGGCGTAGCTAGTGATGGCCTCAAGCAGATCGGTGAATTCCCTGGAGAAGATGTAGAACTTTCCGATGCTCCAGCGAGTGTGGACGCACCGCTATATGGTATAGATCAGCTGGACCAAGTGCATGGTTTCCCCGAGGTGCAATTCGACCCACTTGGGGACACTGACAGTAGTGCCTGGGATAGCTATAATAGTGCATCTCTTACGAGTGGATCTGACGAAAACACGAGTGACGTCCGAGCCTATGAGACGGATGCCGATATGTGAGTGTATACCCACTGCTTGAGTACCGACTTACCCGAGACATGAGTCTGATACGACCGACTGTAGACTAGATGCTTACTATGTCTACTGCCATGCCTATTTCCCAGCTCTTCCACCCCCGGTCCAAACACCGGTCGATCGGCCAGTGGCCATGGGAAGCCTTGCTGGTGGCTATGGACCCAGTACACCGCTTTCGCTCGCTCTGTCGGCAATTTTTGCCCTCATACCTCTGCCCGATGACCCCGACCCAAAAGGAGAGCACTCAACTTGGAACCGCAGGATTCAAGCCCATAAATTTGCACAGGCGGCTTTCGAGGCGCTCGATAATGAGTCGGAGCTTGTTGACTCGATTATCAACCCCAAAGACGCCCTTTCCAATGGAAGCCCTCCCACATATAGGGCACCCTTCCATCAAGGCCTACCACCGGACTTGGAAGCCAATGTGGCGCTAATGGTACTGAGTATATATGAATATGGCCAACGAGGAAATATCAAGAAGATGCTGAGTCGCTCGGGACAATCGCTGATGCTCGCATTAGAAGCAAAGCTGTATTCGCCAATAGTGGACGAGTTTGTCGAGGCGAGACGCCGAATTTGGTGGGCAACTGTAAGCTTCTCATTCCAATGCATGGCAGAGGTCTAATATTGTTTAGTACATCAACGTTTGCGAGGTCGCAACTATAAGTGCCACTGCAAGTTCCCGAGGCTACCTCGTACCAGCCTTAGCTAACCTATATGTAGGACACTGCACTTGACATTAGAGATCCGAAATATTCCCTGCCTTACCCGACCCTCGCCGCAGACCCCGAGGTGTGTATTGACTGGTATCTCTCTGGAATTTCACGTATGCTAAATTCTTAGGCCATTCCATTCTTCGTCCAATGCCAGTTCGCGATTTTAGATGCATCAAAATATGCCAGCGATCTTAACAAGATTATTGAGAATGGTGGTGACTTATCATCCTTATATATGCGCACTCTCGATATGGAAGCAAGGCTGGAAAGCCTCAGTCAGATAGCAGACGCCTGGTTTGACAAAACGCCAAGCAACATGCCAGTTACTCCCAGTGAGGCGGTTGTCGCGAGGTCTCTACGATCAATGGGACGCATTAAGATTAACAGGTCCATCTCCTAATAGTTCTTCTATATTCGAATCTGACGTTTCTCAATAGTGCACGAATCAAAATTCATCGCTACCCTGCGTTCATGAACACACCCATATTTTCAAAGCTACACTGTGGGCTACAACCAACTACGCCAAAGAGCACCCCCGCCCCAGTATCTAACGCTGATGGTCCTCGGGATGCCTCAAGTCAATTACAGCTTGGGCAGCAATCCAGCGGCTTAGCCAATGTTGGCACTGGAGGTCGCCCCATGGCCATGCCATCGCCACCAGGTGATTCACAGCTACCGTTCAGCGCCCTCTACTCTACAAACATTGCCCGAAAGGCCGCATTGGACATTTCCGAGACCCTACACGCACTTCCCTATCCCAACCCCTCTGGCCTGGTTGACCCCTCCGGTCTCCTAAGCACCCCGCTGAGCGCCCTGCCACCGCGCACAATGCCCACCTTCATGTGCTGCACCCTTATGGGAGCCTATGTCCTTACGCTGCTCACCTACAAGCTGCGGTATGGGCAGCAGCAGTCCCCTAACTCGGAAGTCACCCTTGCGATCTCGGCGTACGAGGATGCGTTGCGCCAGGGCCTAGGGCGCATCTTGAGCGGATTGGAAAATTATGCGAGCGCGTTCGAGGCCCTAGATGGAATGAGAGGTATGTTTCATATAGTGTTATATTTTTGATGTCCGTACTGACCCCAATGGCAGAGGAGGTTGCCAAGGCGTTCAAAGTCTCGCTGGTTGAGTCGCTGAGCGAGCCGGATAACCGCGTGAATTGGGACCCCTATTACTCTGGATTGAATTAACTGGTTTATCTCAACGAAACCATGTTCGTGGTTTTGGCTTCATGCCATGTTGAAAAGTCCCCTAAAAGTATTTGCTAGCGCTCGTTGTTTCATTGGTAATAATAAGGCGTTTTAGTGAGATGGATTTAAATATCTAGGAAACAGTATATTCCCCTCTCTGTTATATGTATAGCCATATTGTCAAATAAGCTTCTGTATTTACCAGTTTTGTGCATAAATCAAGAGGGATTTGCAGAACGTATTTCGTTCGAGAAACCAGTTATGCGCGCGAACACATACATTACCCCCCTTTCAAGGGCTAGTTTGTTCTAGCTTTATCCATAAATATGCACAATGATTGGTCTTTGTCCATCATAAAGTCAACGACAGCAAATTATTCACTGAATTAAGAACTTAGTTACAAGTTTATCCATATCTCATGTACAAGATTCAAATATCGCTCAATAACGCCATGCCCAACCACCTACAACCCAATCTCATGATGGGCCCGACCCCACATAGTATATACCCAGAAAACTAACGTCAGTTCTCCAGAGGTGGCACCTCGTCAGACATGGTGTCCCAGTTTCCTTCCCCTTCCCCTTTGCTCTCTTTCAGCACCAACAGCGATCTGACCCCACAATATCCACCCCGCGCCGCCTCTCTCTTCACATCGACATAATGCCCCTTTTTGTCCCAATACTCCTTTCCTCTCTCGGCCCCGCGCTTGATCCTGCTGCTTGCAATTTCCGTGTCTTGCCCGGTGCCTTCCCCGCCAAGCACACGTCGTGAGCGGGATTTTGTGTGTGGAACCCACTCCCTATCATCTACTATATCACCTTCTGCCTCCGATCTCCTATAGTTATATCTTGGCAACTTCGCAATGTTGTTGATGATCCACTGAGGCACCTTGAAGAGCCTTTCAAAGCGCTGCGCTAGCCACAGATAATTGCGCGTGCTCGCATCATATGTCACGCGCACATAAGGATTCACAAAGATACCATCTCCGTACGTCTCTCCAACTTCTTCGGAGGGGGCTTGAAACGCCGTAGCCGCCATGATATCAGCGTGAATGAGACAACACTCGCTGGAATCCCAGAAAGGCTCCGGCTCTGCGCGAAAGCGTATCGGCAGCTGCACAGGCTCGATTTCCCTTGTGGCCAAGTCCGCGGGCTCCGCACGCGTCGTGCCGGCCTGGCTAGTAGACGAAATGTCGCGCTGAAGGTATCGCGCATCGAACGCGACCATGCCGCCCCAGCAACTCTTGACTCGGATCGAATCGCGGCCTGCCAGCACATCCCCCCGGCTAACCGCATCCCCTTCGCTCGAGAACCAGGGGTAGATCGGTAACCCCATGCTATACCCTTCAAAGTCTCTCGTGGCAAAGGTGTCGTAGTATTTCCAGCTGTTGATGAAGTCCATTGCGCACGCGGCTTTGTATTCGGACACACCCTGGGCGTTGATGTTGCTGCCCCACAATATTCTCGCTGCATCAGCTGCCGAGAAGAATACGTCGTTGATGAACAGCACCTTGTCAAACTTCTTGTCCAGGGTGTTCAGAGGCTCGAGGGCCTTGTTCCTCACTTCCGCCAAGAATGCAATTCGCTTTGTCCTTTGTTCGCCGCTGGAGAGTGTAATGTGTGGGAGAGCGTCCAGGTCTATAGGGTCATCTTCTTCGGATACGAGGCTGTTGTCGCAGTCCAGCTTGCTCTCGAGGGATTTGAGGGCAGCGGTCGGGCCGCCATATATCGACACATGGACTCTTTCTTTCCCGATCAAATTTACCAGGTCTTTGAGTGAGTCCCCCCAGGCACCTGTTATGAGATCCGCACTGATAATGTTTGCGGCAATGTATATGTTTTCGTCGCGGGGGATGGCGAACGGCGGAGGGTTCGAGTACGAGGCGTTGAAGATGACTTGCCAGTTGAGGAAGGCAAACAATGCGATGATGAGGTAGAGAGGCCTGAATAGGCGCGGGACTCTGCGGAAGAGGTGGAGGGCGGAGGGGCATCTTCGACGTCGAGTCCAGTGCTTGGACTTGTAGCGCTCCGAGTCTATGTCGTCGAAGTCGGAGAGGGGGATGGGGTCGTATTGTACAGCCATGGCGGCTGTGATCGGGCGCGCTTCGCCCTTTGGGGGGTTCAGTTCATTAGGCTGCTGGGTATATAGTGGCTAAGCAGTGATGCGCAAATCCTGGGAGATGATAAATTGCGTCTGTAGAGGGAGGTAGTTTCGACGTTGTAGATAATATTAATGGAATTGCGCGGCCTGGAGGGATGGCGGATACTGCGGATACTACGGAGGTGGCGGTTGGGCGTTTCTGCAGGAAGTACCTTCGTACCGTAAATACTGTGCCTGTTCTAACGAACACACCAGTTTCATATACAGGGGTCTTCTTGGGCCCCTTTTGCGCCACACTAACTAACCTGATTGGTCTCACCGCCCGCGGGTCAAATTGAAACTGCCGCCTCGTCAGTTTCAAGCTTATGTAATCTAAATCTCACTAGAAAAACGGTTCTCGGCAGTCGGTCAATCCAACTACCCGGGTATTAACCGGGCCGTCCTTTACGCCGGATGCGAGATACGACATCACGGCAGTTATATAATGAACCATATCACTACAGCTGCACTACGGTAATGTTGCTGTTTACAATTTACATGCCTTCTATCACAATTGATTAACTGTTCGATTCGTATTCAGCTGAGGGCACTTTTCCACTCCATCTTGGCTGTTGTCACTTTCAATTCTAGGCTAAATTTAAGACGTCATTACCCCTCCAGGCGGTTGTGGCCTTTGTGCTGTTTGCAGAACTTCCAGGCCTCGACAAGCCATCTTTTCTGTCTGCGAATTTGTTTTCAAACATTGCTCACTTGAGGCGGACGCATCTCATAGTAATATACTAATATGGGCCAAACATTTAGCCAAATCCATGTCGTCACTTCTGTCAAGGTGGGCCGTTGTGGGGGGGAGCGGGAACGCTTTAGTTGCGTAGCGGCAACGGTGAGGTAGTGGACTCCAGAGGCCGCCACTGCTATATATTCGGTGGATCTCTATCCTTCGTCACTGTCAACTCCCAGATTTGAATAAGTTTGACTCTGTTTCTTCCGATTCCATATTTTCACTATACTCACTGTACCATGTCGAATCACGCAGTCGTCATTGTCGCCAAAGGCAAGGTGGAGATCAAGGAGGTCTCCGTCCCAAAACTCCGTGATGATTACATTTTGGTCAAGACCAACGCTGTGGCTCTCAATCCTACAGACTGGAAGCATGTCGACTATCTTCCGGATTCTGGTGCCCGCGTGGGCTGCGACTACGCTGGTACGGTCCTTGAGGTCGGCTCTAAAGTCACCAAAGACTTTAAGAAAGGAGACCGTGTAACAGGATTTTGCCATGGCGCCAATGCAGTTTACCACGAAGATGGTGAGTGTGTGGGCTTCACCTATACTGAAGAATCTAATGAGGAATATTGTAGGCGCTTTTCAAGAAATTCTTACCGCAAAGGGCGATATCCAGGTTAAGATCCCGGACAACTTGAGCTTTGAGGAAGCGTCAACTTTGGTATGAAATCCCCCCACTTGTCTTTCATTTATCTAAAATCAAAAACTAACGTTTTTCTTTTAGGGTGTTGGAATCACTACTGTCGGCCAGGGACTCTACCAATCGCTTCAGCTTCCATTGCCAGGGAAACCTCAAACCGTGAAGACTCCGCTTCTGATCTACGGTGGCAGTACAGCTACAGGATCACTCGCTATCCAATATGCTAAGCTTTCCGGATTGACTGTCGTCGTGACTTGCTCACCCCGAAACTTCGAGTACGTCAAGAGCCTCGGCGCAGACGCCGCATATGACTACAACTCCCCGTCGTGCTCCAAGGATATCAAAGAGTACACCAAGGATCAGATTAAGCACGTCTTCGATTGCATTTCCGAAGGAAACAGTACCAAGATCTCCGTGGAATCCATGAGCTCAGCCGGCGGTGTCTACAGCACCCTGCTATCTATTGACGAAAAGACTGTCACTAGCATCAACAAGAATGTGAAGCTTAAAACAACTCTGGGATATACCGTTGTTGGCGAGTTATTCAAGTACGGCCCGAAAGAGATTCCTGCTGTTCCAGGCGACTTCGAGTTTGGCAAGGCCTTCTGGGAGTTATCGACAAAGTTGCTAGCGGATGGGAAAGTGAAAGTGCACAAGCCCACTGTAAACAAGTTCGGCAAGGGATTAGAAGGTGTGGTAGAGGGGATGCAGCATATGCGCGAAGGTAAAGTTAGCGCAGAGAAGCTTGTATTTACATTCTAGGTTGCCTATCTAGTATGAAACCATCTTTCGATATTGAAGCCCAGCTTATGGCCTGCAAAAAGCCAATCATAATCTGCCAGTGCCAAGAACGAAAGTCCGTGATGATAAGATTATTTGTCATATTGCCCAGACGCTCTCTGAAAAACTCTGTTAAATTGAGAGATTCTGCCAACCGTCATCACAGCTTCAATTTTCAGCTGCATTGGTGTAATTTCATTTTATATATATAAAAGACATTCATTTGGATAATTTAAAATTTCTGTCCCAGTACATTCGCTAACGTGGTTTATCAGCATGTCGCGCATATCACCATGTCGTGCACTTTTCCCCAACCTACTACTTTAAAAAGACAATTAAACCACCACAACATATAATATTCTTTAAACTACTCGGAATCTGATGAACTAGACATATTTACACCTTCGGGACAAGTTGGCGCATAATGACCGGTCTTTCCGCAATTGCTACAACGTCGTGTTGTCGACTACCCCTCATTCTGTCCACCCTCCCGAGAGCGCTTGTCGTGTTGAATCTGCTCATCTACCTCCCTCTAAGCTAGTACATTATGTGCATCCTCTACAGTAAGTGCACCTCCTTAGCGGATACGAGCTTTTTTAGCCCTCTGGCGTTTGCTAAAGGCTTCGTTTGCCTAGCGAAGGGTACAGACTTCAGCAGTTACAAGAGTCAATTGATGAGCTAATAGCTCTGTACCCTTTGCTAACGCTGTAACTGTTGCGAAAATTAGGGTTAGCGAGCTTCCTTAGTAACGAGCAATACGTTTCTTAACCAAAGTTGTCTATAAGAGAGCATTAGTTAGGTTGCGAGGGGTTTGAGAGACCCAAGTCTTAGCGTTAGCAGACAAGAGTTGACAAGGACTCGGAGTCTGTAACCTTACATTAAGCTTTGAAATTATAGCCTATGGATTAAAGGGCACTAAACCAGCCCCTCGGAATCTAGCCTGTGTGTTTTGAGCTGTTATTAATTGTATATACGCTGCTTTAAAGGCTAGAAAGAACTCAACCTTAGTAATATGATTAATATAAGCCTTAATAAAGGTCTTAATCTAGCAACTGTATACCTGCTTTAACATACTAAAACATCTAACATTAAGTGGCTGAGTTAGATGAGAAGAGTAAGGAGGTAAACAAAGAGTAATAATGTTATGTGCCTTGTAATACTCTTGAAATTCAGCTGATTTGTGGCTCTTATGCCTATTAAGGACTAGCATTCGATAGAGACCCTTTGCTTAAGTAGCAGTATGCCTATTAAAGTGTTGTATCTATTCTAGGCCTGTCTTATTATTTGTCTATCTGTTACTTGTAGGTTTAATAACCTAGTTGTGTAGAAGACCACTGTCTATGTACCAATTCGCAAGATAAGTCTTCCCTTGAACTACCAAAAATGGAGGCACACTCCAACCTTCACTATTAATGCAGGCAATTGCTGTAGCCTATTCTCAATTGCCTGGCTGAACTGCCTTGCCTCTGCTATGTTGATTAGCGTATGTAACAACTATAGCTAGGCAGATTATACCTATTATAAAGCCTGTCTTGTCAAAGTTGTAGAAATCGCAGTCAAGAATGCTGTATTTTGCCTTTATATTCTCAACTAGTTGAAACTACGCGCTAATTAGCTTAGGATCTTTGTATAAGGCCCTTTAGAAGTTGTAAACGCGATTAAAACGCGTCTTTAACTCGTGTTGACGTTGTACAAATCGATGAGCCTAGAGCTTCCTAACACATTTCCCTCCTTGCGATTTTAGGATGAAGTTTGCTATATCTTCTACACCAGCTAGCTAGGGCGCAAATCCTCTGGTATCTATATCAAGTATCTTTTGAACAATCACTTCCTCTTCTAGTTCGGTCAATTTGTGACCTTTTGGTCGATATTCAAGACGAGAGGGTCGGCCGGTCATTCTGTCACGAAGCGTAGATTGCGGAACTTTATAGAATTTTGCAGCAGAGCGACAGCTAATTTTTTTGGGTGATTGAATAGCCTTAATAGCTAGAATAATTCGAGCTTCTTGGGTTTGATTTTCCATTAGGGGTGGTTGAGAAAACGCGTGTTAAAGTTGATGGGGAGTAGGTTGGGGAAAAGTGCGCGACATGGTGATATGCGCGACATGCTGATAAACCACGTTATGTAGTATTTTAATAAACTTTGAGGGGGTGAGGGGGCCGTGAGGTTAATATATTGTGCGACCTATGACGTGATTATAGCATCAGATATTTCAAGGGGAAAAACTATTTAAATAAATTTACCTGGCGCCTAATAAAAAACAAGGAGTTGGTACGCAAATAATTGCGCATGGGGATCTATTGAGTTACCCACTACCTCTTAATTATTCAAATGTAGAGAAAAAACCCATATGCACCTGCAACCGCGACGATCCATCCTGTTGGAGCTTGCCAGGCCCTTATCGCATCACCCGTCGGAGTTGCGGTTGGTACGGCACCCCCGGTTGGAGTCGGGGTACTGCCTGGCTTTCCTGTGCTGTTGCCGGTTGTGTTGTTGCTAATACCGGCGATGCCTCCGTTTGCTGGGACAATCTCCAAAATGTTGCTTGGGCCGGGGTTGAAATTGGCCTGCGCAAGACCGATTTCTTGAGAATCCTCGTCCGACACAAAATAGGCATTCGAGAGGAACGCACCACCAAGGATGTACACAAATTGTCCAGACTCAACCAACTTATCCTCGAAGCCGTTGATGAGGAAGAGGCATACGCCCTCTGGGAGAGTTCCTGGCGGCAGACCATAGCTCGCTAAGACACTATCCGGTGGGTTTACAACGAGGGAGCTCATGGGGACATTAATAAGTTCTCCTCCAAACCCAAAGCTAACCACTGCAGGGCTATCGGCCATTGAGCATTGAGTAAGGGCGAAATCGAAGTCCTTCAGGTGGAATTGTTGGGTAATGCCAAGCGATTTCTGAATTGCCTTTGCAATCTCAAGCGGAAGCTTGATATCAAAGTTCCCAGTGTCAAGCAGCACCCTCGTTGGGAGATGGGTGTCTATGGATTTGGTCGACTCTCCATCATTGTACGAGATTGTCGTTAGGTTAACGGCCAGGCGGTCATAAACACCATTCCTTGGGGTGACTGGCAAGGTTTGAAGTGTGCCAGTGTACAGTGACGTATCGACTCCTCCGAACAGCATCGACCCAGTGTCAGCGCCAGTCTGGTTAAGATATATGCTCACAGAAGCCGAGTTAATGGCGCCAGACTTGTGTATGCTCTTCAGGGTCGTATCCTTAGATGGAACTCCGGGTAGTCCTGCACCCAATTGGCCGTCGCCGCCGAACCCCCAAATGTTAATATCGCTGTTCGATGATTCATTTCCGGACCCAATAGGTATCTGAGTCAATGTCTTTCCTCCAAAAGTAATATCGTCTGTGACCCAAGCTCCCTTTTGGGTTTCAATCTCGTATTGGACTTCCATCAGGTTGTTATACCACTCTGACGAATCAGAGGTCGTAGGATCGTAGGATCCATACTGGGTGCAGTTGCCGGCCTGGCAAAAATCGCTGTTTGGCGAGTTGACAATGAGGTTTGAGCTTCCAGTATCGACCAAAACCATAACGGGCTGTGGGGGGCTGCCGATTGTAATATTGATGGTGTAAGAAAATCCGGCCTATGCTCTGGTTAGAGTTGGCCCTACTAAATCCCAAAGGTGGACTTACAAAATAATTATAGACCGGAGTAGAATATGGGGATACATCACGGCGGTTTATGCCGTAACCAATGACATTAGGATTAGCTCGCGCTGGCCGAAGAGTTATTGCATCAGCAGATGCTAGGAGCAAACTAAGCCCCGAAAGTCTTATTGCAGTAGACTTCATCGTTAAACAGGGCATAAAGAAACAACCTGGCGAAGCTTATATTATTGAAGTGTTTGGGTAGTGAACGATATGCGCAGTGAAGGGGTGTTTGACTTTCTTATATGCTACTCATTTCTGTTCGTGGGCCAGAGGAGCTAGATCAAAGCTTTTTACGTAGGTCACAAGCTTCTGAGACGAAAGCTGCTATCCTTGAACCTACTTGAGGAATAGTGCACAATGCTTCGCCGCATCCTTCGTCCTTCGGTGTTACGCTAGGGTATATTGAAGCTGTGTAATGGGTCAGCATTACCAATCTGGGCTTGAAAGCTCAGGCATCCAATGCAACGTCCTATGGGAGTATCTCGAGCCTCAGCTTGAATCCCACACCCACAGAGACTCTGCTTGAGTGGTCCACGTTCCAGTCCACAGAGTGTTTCCGTTGTTTGTTAGCTTGTCATCCAATTTTAGCAAATTCAGCCTTGATCCTCCTCTGTCAAGGGTTCGAGTCCGACCAACGGATAGGCCCAAAACGAGGACGCAATATACAAAGTTTAACCGTGGGCGACTGCTATTGGCGTGAATTGTTATAGAGGAACGAGCTTGAACATGCTGACGGCAGATATTTGAGCTCATTAAGCAGAACTTGGAGCTTGTGCCGCCTAATTATAGATTACCTGGGGAATTATGTGGCGCCTGGAGTCAAAACCACGTGATCTAATCGCATATACTATAAATAGCACTGGCGAGAGTTTCATGGCTCCACGAAAATCATGGGCCGGAATCCTAGCGAAAATCTATAATATACCACCTAGCGAGGAGCCGAATAGCATACCTGGTAAAGGCCCAATGCTGCATGTTGCGACAGTCACAACTGTGATTGCGATCCGTTAGGGTTACTTGGTATAAACCATCAAAACTGGACCGTTTGGCGACGTTGTGGTGCTGGTCTGTCTATATCCCCCATTTCCCATTTCCCATTTCCCTACCCTTGGCTTCCTCAAGATAGTAAAGATAAATCGAATAAACATTGGCTCTGGTGCCTTTTGTGCGACAATTTCTATTTCTTGTGTGCGGATGAATTCGGGATTCGGACATTCGTCCGGACGAGAAGTACATGCCGTGTCATAGATTATGCCAGGCATATCAACGAGGACATTGACGGAAACCTGAAGAGGGTAACCCCGGAACCCATGAGATTGAAAGCTGCCAATTCAAAGGCCGTAGTAGTATCGCGGCGGTTTAGACTCCAATTTCTAGGCGTCGCCGCTGCCATCCGCAAGGGCCAAGAAGCCAAGGAACTCTAAAGTGACGACTGCTATCTCGCCGTGCGGCCTGCTCTCTTCTTTAAACGTCGTTCAGCAAGTTAGGGAGACAGGTTACATGGGCGCCGAGGAGACTCCTCTTCCATAACGTTACATCATGTGCGGGGAAAAGAGATCACCATTCATATCGCCCAACAGAGTCACCAAACCCAAACGGAAACAGGTGATTTTGGAGTTTTTGGTGGTTTTGATGTTGCACTCTGGAGTTCTGTGTTGGCTTCTCGAACCCCTTCAGAGTAGCTCCAACCAAACATCGCCTAGCGCCAACAGCTCAACTCGTGCCGCCCCATCTTTTGATAGCCGGGGCCCATCCTATATTGGCAGCTCGATAATGCTTCGTCGCATCTTGTCCATCTTTGATAGCGAAAGCCGGTCTCCCCTACCGAATCTTGTCGCCGATCTGTACCCAAGGAGGTTTCTTGCCCGACCCGACATCGCACCCTGAATAGGTAGGCCCTGGTGCAGTGAGGTACTCGGTGCAGTGCCTCTATGCTCGTGATGCTACTCTTCCCTTTCCTATTTAGGAAAGAAATAGGTACGAAATTACTCTATCAGGCACAGTTTGCCATTGCTCCAAACTTACAAATTTCATCACGGTAAGTTTAGGGAGTTCATATAGCCTAATCTATGAAATCCCCCTATATGATGTACTGTCAGGAGGACTCGCGTCAGCGCAAAGGATGTACTACTTACCCCTCGGGGAATGTAGCTTTAGGGCACAATGTGACGCGAAGTTCGTGTCTTCGGAGCTGTTGGCTATGTGGGAAAATTGGTGCCGCGGCTCCTCTCAAGACTAGGTAGGTACCAGGACACGAGAACAAATGAAGCTAGACTCACCTGGCATCCCTTAACTCAGCCCACAAGAGAAAAGGGCATGGTGGGAGATAGACATATGTCTTCTGTCGGCTCTCGCGACGAACACCGACTGAGAGCAGACGGCGGTACCAATTATCGGACCCCTACCCACTGTTTAACCAGCCATACCGTACATCCCGCGGTTATCGCAGACAGCAACTCCTGGGCTACAAGTTAAACAATTATACTAGGCAAGTTGCAGAGCAGATAACAGAGACTTCGTTGGATTACCGTCGCAATCAAAAGCGGGGAGATGGAGAGGGGGGAGTAGTATCCACTTTGGACTCTACTGGCTTCACTGTTCGCACGACTTCTCCGAATTGCGGGGAACCTTGGACGAAGATCACGTTGCCGTGCCCGGCACTCACCAGAGAGCTTACCTTGGCTACCTTGGCTACCGTTAATCGTGATTCTACAAAGCAATCACACTCCCAGCGCCGGATGGCGGAAACGTTGCATCGCTGATATGCTGTAAAGCTTTCAGTACGGAAGGTAGGTGAAGATAGTAGCATACATTGTGGGGACCTGGAGGTTGAAATCTTAGTCTACTATGGCCTTCATAATTATTCAATCTACTACATAAGGTACGCTTCTACTCCCGTCAACTGGCACACAGCGAAATCAATCCCACCAAGACTTTCTCCTCAGCCTTGCCTTCATCAAGATGCGTTCTCAAAGTATTCTCACCGCAGCCGCGGCTATTGCGGTTGCCAAAGCCTCCAAGGATGTTCTTCCTACCCCTCCGATGGGCTTCAACAACTGGGCACGGTTCATGTGTGACCTCAACGAGACACTCTTCACCCAAACTGCAGACGCCATGGTTAGCAGTGGACTGCTTGCTGCTGGATACGACCGCATCAACCTTGACGATTGCTGGATGCAGATGAACAGGACTGATAACGGCACTCTTTTGTGGGATGAAGAGAAGTTCCCACAGGGGTTGCCGTGGCTAGGCCGCTACCTCAAGCAGAAAGGATTCCACTTCGGCATTTACCAGGATGCTGGTACAGCGACCTGCGGAGGGTATCCGGGATCTCTTGGATTCGAGCAGATCGATGCTGATACATTTACGAACTGGGGAATCGACTACCTCAAGTTGGATGGCTGCAATGTTCCCACAGCTCCCGGAAGGACTGACGAGGAGACATTCAAGGATATCTACTCCCATTGGCACGAGATCCTCGACAAACAGGCCAACCCTCTCATCTTCTCCGAATCAGCACCGGCCTATTTTTGTGGCATGGATAACTTGACGGACTGGTATACGATAATGGACTGGTTACCAGAGAATGGAGAGCTTGCACGTCATTCATATGATGTCGCTACCTGGGGCGACAAAAACCCATGGGCAAGCATCATGACCAACTATGATCAACATATCCGCGTAGCCCGGTACCAATCTCCCGGGTTCTTCAACGATCCCGATTTCTTGGTTTCCGATTACCCGGAGCTCACCATTGATGAGAAGCGTTCGCAGTTTGCTCTGTGGGCGTCGTTTTCTGCTCCGCTCATCATTAGCGCCCACATTCCTGATCTTGGAAAGGACGAGATTGCTTTCCTTACCAACAAGGATCTCATCGACGTTGATCAGGATGCCCTCAGTGAGCAGGCGACCCTGGCCAGCCGCGATAGTACCTGGGATGTGCTTACAAAGAGCCTTGCCAACGGCGACCGCCTTCTGGCAGTACTGAACCGCTCCCCTGCTGCCGCCAGCACTTCGATCCCACTCGCACAGCTTGGTCTGTCATCCACCTGCAAATTTGGAGTCAAGGATCTTTGGACCGGCGATGCTTCTGCGGTGGTCTCTGGAGAGTTTAAGATTAAGAACGTTCCATCTCACGGAACCGTCGTATACCGCCTGACGCCATCGAAGAACTCGTGCAAGGCCGTCACCCCGACCGGAATCATCATGAACACCTTCTCCATGAACTGTATGACCGCAGGAGCTGGCGCAGGTGTCAATGAGGTTGCATCTGCAAGCTGCGACTTCCCAGACACTCAGGTCTGGCAGGTAAGAGCTGATGGAAGCATTCGCAACCTTGAGGATGAGTCCAAGTGCCTCACTGATTCTGGAAACGGTCCTATCACCACTGTTGCTTGCAAGGGCAACCAAAACCAGATCTGGTCGTATGCTCTCTCTGGAGACCTCACCAACAAAGGTACAGGAAAGTGTCTCACTGAAGGCGTTGAGGGTCAAATCACCACGCAAGGTTGTGCATTCGAGACCAACAACCAGGTGTACGCGCTACCAGTTGGCGTCAAGCTGCAGTAGACATGACCACGATAGGAAAGTCTGTATGTATGTAATAGCGCACTATAGAGTTTATAGTTGAATTGAACGATATACACATTAAATTATGAATATTCAACCACCCGCGACTATTGTTTTGTGGTGGACCGGTGGTGGACCGGTAGTCGTCGGATCTGTGGTAAGTGATAAACAAACTTTATACTAAAACGGGTAGTCTCGCTTAGTGTCCCAAGTTTGGCTGGAGTTGTGCCTGGTTTCTGTGGGTCCCGAGGAACGGTAACCGCGTGCCGCGGCACTAGTCCATTATGGCCAAGACAGCGCCAAACGTTTCCCTCACACCAAATCTGTACATATCAAAGTAACACATTGCTTGTTTACTCTTGGCTCTCAGCCCTATTCGGCTACACGCCAGATTCGTCCCACTCTCTTGGAATAGTTTCACAAAGTTGCGCTCAAGTCATTTTCGCTGTTTGGGAACCCTGCGTATGGGTTTTGCGCATATCCTAAGTCATGCTGACACAACCCTTTGTCGTGTTGAAGGCCTCGCTGCGCCTCGTATTTCGGGCATGTTATTTGCGCAGGAAAGTCACTATGGCTGTGGTTACTCTTGTTTTGCTTTGTCTTTTTTTATCTTCACATCGAAAACCGCCGACAATTGACCCTGAATTTGGTCTTGTGAGAAACACTACGTCGGAGTCGAGATATGCGATTGCCACGTTCCTCACAGGCGGTAACAAGAAGTCGCTCAAAGGCAAGGATCTGGATTCAAATCCTTACAACATTGCCACGCGTGTTCTTGCATATCAACTTTTACACGCCCCAGAGACGCGCTGCAACGCTTCCGTCGACTTTGTGGTTCTAGTCACGTCCAACGTGCCCAAGTATACGCGAGATCAGTTGACCGCGGATGGTGCTGTGGTGGTTGAAGCAAAAGACATTCCTCTCAGTTGGTGGGTCAGCACTGGAGTCACGAGATGGAAAGACCAATTCCTGAAGCTGCGGCTGTTCGAGATGACTCAATATGACCGGTTGCTGTTCGTTGATGCGGATACGTTGATCAGAGGCAAGCTGGATGATATATTCAACGAGCTTGAGGTTCAGAGGCCTGCGCAGACACTTTCCAATCGGATGCGACGGGCGGATGAAGCACAGTTACCAGCACAATATATGTTTGCGGCGAGATCTGACAACCAATTAACTGGCGAACGTCGCCATCCATTTCCGCCATTGAATACCGAGGTCTTCAGCGCCGGCTTTTGGATCACAGCCCCATCTCAAGAGCTATTCGACTATTTCCTGTCAATCTTGAAACATTACCGTCGCTTTGATCCCCATACCATGGAGCAGAGTCTCCTTAACTACGCCTTCCGTCGGGACGGTCCGATGCCTTGGCGAGAACTGCATTACAAATGGAGCGCCACTTGGCCAAATTCTGGAGATGTCGAGGGGCAGGTGGTAACGCTGCATGAAAAATTCTGGGCTACAGGGCCACAAGACTTGCGCAAGCTATGGCGAGAACAAAAAGGGAATATGCAACGTTACTTTTCGAAACATCGTGACTGATCATCCGGTCTGTGAAAGGAGCACGATGCGCGAGAGCAGCGAGTTCTTAATACGGAGGCAGTTATGCTGCGCCAGCCCTGCGTATGCTGCCTTCCTAGTATCGCCTCTGGGACGGCTAATGCACCCAGCTCGAGCCGGATACAACGGATGAAGCTCATTCGATTGTGGTTCGCGCCCAAGGCTGTGTCACTTCTGACATACGGCCTATACCACCAAAATATAACGAGAATCTCCCAGGAAGTCGCGCCTGTATCTTTAGGTCGTCTCTGGATTGAGGTGTGTACTATATAATACTCTCCATGGATGCTTGGAGTGGGAAATGGAACTGAAAGCTCTCGCCTGGTACTGATCAAGTCAAGGAGTCCGTCACCCCAACTGCAGCTCCTTGGCATGTAGTTGACCATGTAATTGGAGGAAGGAATAGAAATAAGAATGGCAGTTCGCAGCTAATTTGGACCACACTCTTTTATATAAATGACGCTAGTAAAGATTGAGGGGAGACCTAAGACTACCCCAGTGTACCGTAACTTGACACCAACCTGCATTGCAGCAAAGTGTGGGGGATGTGGGGTAAATAAGACTGTACTTGCTATAAGAGCCCATATACTCTGGCACATACTGCCGCTCTGTTGAAAGATGTGGTCGAGCAAATGGGAATCACTTAATTATTGATCTACTACTACTTTTGACCGGGCTAGGCAAGCCGATACTTATACCGAAGGTCGGGTTCAGATACCCCGGTGCCAGAACTCAAGTTTTATAATTGCGCTTCAATAAAATAGTTGAATATAGTTATGTCTTGATTCGGCGTGATGTTATAACCTGCGACTTGTTTGGTCTTCAAGTTGCTACGTCGCAGGCTTCCAACCCACATATCACCATTCTCTCACCTCCCCTCCTGGTCCTACGAACCCAGGACTAACCCACGCCTCGGCACCCACACTCAACCGTCTCACCATCTCCTCGTCGATTTCAATCCCTAGCCCAGGACCCTGAAGCAACCCGATATAGCCTTCCTTAACGTCCCAAACCTCCGGGTTAGTGGTGTAACTAGAGAGGTCCTGGCTTCCAGCGTTGTAATGGATACCGAGGCTCATTTCCTGGATAGCAAAGTTTGCAGAGACCGCATCTACCTGGATATTTGCTGCTAGAGCAATAGGCCCAAGAGGGCAATGGGGTGCCAGCGCCACGTCTATATTAAGTGGCCAGTCAATATGGGAGCATCTGATACTTTCAATTATTGAAGGGGCCAGGGGACCAAATGGAGAACATCACGGGGTATGCACATACCATAAGCTTCACACATCGTCGCAATACGCCTCATTTCCGAAATCCCTCCGCAGTGAGAGATATCCGGCTGCGCAATATCCACAGCGCCTGCCTCTAGGAATCTCTTAAAATCCCACCTCGAATGCAACCTCTCACCCAAAGCAATTGGTGCCGTGGTCAGTCGGCTGATCTCCTTAATGCCCTCCATGTTCTCAGAGAGCAGCGGCTCCTCAAGGAACATGGGCTGGTGTGGCTCTAGAAGGCGCGCGAGCTGCTTGGCCATCGGCTTGTGCACGCGGCCGTGGAAATCGACACCAGCATCGAGGCCAAGCGCCTTCACAGCCTTGACACGCTCTACGCAGCTTGCAAGAGCGGAAGGAGAGTCCATCCAACCTAGATCCTCGGTGGCGTTCATTTTGACGGCCGTAAAACCCTGGGCCTTTCGGGCTTTGCTGTTCATGGTTAGCGCTAGAGTGGGACCACTGATACGACGGGCACATTTACGCTTGGAGTTCTACGTCGCCAGGACGGTCGCCGCCAATCCAGGCGTACACCTTTATGGTGTCTCGGAGCTTTCCCCCGAGAAGTTGGTAGATCGGGACGTTGAATTTTCGGGCCTTCAGGTCCCACAGCGCGATGTCAATGCCAGATAGGGCGCTCATCAACACTGGGCCTCCTCTATAGAAGCCGAAGCGATAGAGAAGCTGCCAGATATGCTCGATATCACTGTGCCAACGGTTAGTTTCTTCAATATATATGGATTTGGGTGCTCATGGTTACTCTGCCTCCATTCCTATTAACCTCGACCTGTATGCGTCGAGACAGCCCTCGACCGCCTGTGTATGGCCCTCCAGACTTGCCTCTCCCCACCCGGCATTCCCATCCTCGTCCACTATTTTCACGAACAGCCAGCGCGGGGGAAGGCGGAAATACTCAACAGTCTTGATTTTGGCCATGTTTACAGCGGGAAGTGTGTCTGTATCTACGAAGTCAGCTTTTGGTTCTTATATAGTGGGTTCCTTCCCCATAATGTTTACTCACTAGCACCCGTCGGCTCCATATATCGGTAGTTGCTGGCAAGGGGTGTTACATTATGACCACTAGGGTCCTAACAACCATTTAAATGACGTTTTAGTTAATTCGCTCAGTACTCGCGTTATGTGCTGTCCGATTATTCATTCATCTAGTTATTATAAGCATCATCCTGGTGATTTATTTTGAACACTGCCACTCTGTAAACTATCTCGATGGGGGCATTTGGGGTAGTACCCACCTACCCCGCACTGATGTCGGCGAATGGCAAAATATATTTCCCGTTGGTACCGAGACTACAACTAAGGCGCAACACAACCTCTTTATCAACATCATTGCAGTCCCCAATCTCGCCAGTGCATATTACACAACGCGCGTAGAATAGTGCCCACGCGAAAGGTGGGTATGTAAGTGTCTCGTTTCCTTGTCAAAGGTGCGGGGAAGCGGGCGTTGAGATTGTCAGCGCTGCTATGTATTACTCAATGGTGTGGAATGCGTCGAGAGGATGGTGTCACAGGCGTCCTATGTGGTGGGTGAGGAGATGGCTTTCTATGACCTGACTTATGCCGTCCATAAGCTACAGGTTGGTCTATTTAGAACCACCTCCAACCGTCAATCAGCTCATAGCTCTCTCACATCGGACTGTCATCCAGCACCTCATCCATCACTCCCTATGCGACCTTTCATAGTCTTCCAAACGGCGACCCCCCCAACGACGAGCAACGCAACTCCCACGAGCAATGAAAACACCACCCCCCACACCAACAGCCTCCTCGCACGCCTCGCTCGTCGATTCCTCATCGCCACTGCTGCATCCTCCGCCGCCTGTGCATCCCGCGCCTCTCTTCCAGAACACCACGCCGCGACCCGGCGTAGATGTCCGTCCATCCTCCGCGCACGTTTGGCACGTGCAATAAGGGTAAGTTTGACATATTCGGCAACGAGATATGCTGCGAAATTGTCAGATGGCAACTCGCGGCCTGGTGGGCTGGGTGGAGGGCGGTTCGTCGCGATGAGAGTGACACGGCTTATTCCTTCGGGTGCATTGCCAGAGTCGGTCGGGCTGGGTGGCGGGGTCTCTGTGTAGATGGCGGTGACCCGGGCAGTTTCCCTATGTGGGGCTAGGAATGGAGTGTCGGGGTTGTTGGAGGGAGGAGGCTATCTAAACCGCTTGCCAATGAAGGTGACGCTGTTTAATTCAACTTGGTCGGCGGTGAGAATACAGATGCTAGGCAGTGTGGCTCTGCTTGGGGCGTAGGCAGTTTGTGTGATAGCGCCCGGGCCTGTGCTTGAGGGCTGAACGGTATGTGTTATACCGCCTGGGTCTGTAGTTGAGAGTTCGATGTCATCCCCGGTGTGTGGATCTTGTGGTGTATTCATCGTGGTAATAGATGTGAGAGTCCAATCAGTAGTAAAGTAAGGCGGCTAATGGCATCCAATGTTCTGGATCGAGATATATAGATGATTGAATGTGGATGCTTGATGTTTGATTTCTCGGAAACTGATGAGTATATCGTGTAATAACAAATTAGTCGAACTTATTTAACACGGCAGGAGTTCTGTGGACATGAAAACGCTTACATCGCTCCTTCCGCGGCATTTCTCATGTGTACTCACATTCACACATCGCACAAAGGGGGAATCTCCACTAATAATGATGAGACAAAGGCAATTTTATTAAGTCTATGGTCTGTATTATCGTTCATTGGGTTTCTGGTCCTTTTGTTGGTTTCCTGACATGGTGTACGAAAATTATAATTTTTGGATTTATTGGAAAATTAATGTCAACACAAAAATAAAAATATTCCTCAACAAAATATTACCTACGTATATATTCCAATAAAACCTTCATTGTAATACATGTTCCCATTCTTATTCACTCTAATCTATAATTTACATAGTTGGTACTCGGAGAACTACGATTCCGCCAGAGACAGAAGATACGCTGCATTCTTTTTTGACACAACGACATCCAATACCGAGAAAATGGCCGATTAGCCCTTTTGCTATCGACATCCATTCACAATAACAAAAAGAAGACAGTGCTTGGAAAGTACTGACTTGGAAACGATTTTTCGAAACAGTAGCAATCCACAGAAAGTATTAATTTAAAAACACCAAGTCGAGACCGCACGAGGCAGAAGCACCATTCACAATCAAACAATACGATCACAAAGGAGAAGAAGGCAGTCAACGTTGTAGGGAATATTTATTACGTCTGTATGTATGTATACATGGCCATAGGGTCCATATTGAACGACACCCCACAAGCACACGAAAAATTAGAATTAGCGCATCCCCAAAAAATCCAGCCTCCCATATCGCACCAAACCCTCCCATTATCTAAAAAGTGTGCGCGCAGCTACTCCAACTCCCCAGCTGCGCGGTCCTCCCCATGCTCTGGTCTATTTCAGCTATCCAAGGTGTGTTATCTAGTAGTAGATTGGCTTCTCTGGGTCGGTGAAATCGTAGATGACGACGGAGTGGGGCTTGGCTCCACCACGGGTCTTGTAGAAGTCGGTGAACTCGATGGTGCGGTTGAAGCTCAAGGCACCGTTCTCCTCGATGTCGATGTAGAGGGCCTTGAAGTCGGCGGGGGTGTTGATGATACCGATCTCGCCGGTCTGGACGAAGTAATCGGTGACGACAAGATGCTTCTGATCGGGGGAGACCTTGAGGTAGTGGGGGCCGATGGTGGGCTGGACCACATCGGGGTCGTCGAGACGCTTGACGTTGTCGAGGTCGGAGATGTCGAGGGCAGCGATGTGGTTGGCGGTGGTCAGGGTAAAGTAGGCGAAGCGACCATCGGCAGTGATATCGGAGTAGATGGCAATGGTGTCACGGGCCTTCTCGCCGAGGTCGTAGAGAAGCTCAATGGTACCCTGCTGTCCTTTCTCGTCCTTGCGGAATGGGTAGATGATCCAGACCTGTCCGAGGTGGACGGCGGTGGCGATCGCAGCAGACTCCTTGTTTCCGGGGATGAACTTGACATCCTGGATACCACCGCCGTTGGGGATAGTCAGGGTGCGGATGATGGAGCGCTTCTCGAGGTTCCATAGGCGGAGAGTGTTAGCGTGGACAATGCCTGCACTAGGCTTGAGGATGGTGACGGGAATGACGAAGTCAGAGGTGAGAATCAGGTTGTTCTCCCAGTCGATGGAGAGACCGTGGGGGGCAAAGGTCTCGCCAACGATGTTGAGAGTGCTGGCCAAATCTTGCGGGTGCTCAGCGATGATGTTGAAGTCCTTGTCGGTCTCGACGAGGCGACCTGGGGAGGTACCGACGGTGGCTGGTGGGTGTTAGAATTGAACCATGACTAATGGAGTGAAGGTACTTACAGCCCATGTAGGTGATGAAGAATCCTCCATCTGGCTTGGCGCGGATCTCATCGGCGATGGAAGAGAGCACAGCACGGTTGCTCTTCTTGAACTTGGGCCTGTAAGGGTCGGTGGTGTCAAAGTAGAAGGCAGTGTCCTGGGTCTTCAGGAGCGACAGGAGACCACCACCAACGATGGTCTTGCCGTCCAAGCTGGGGCCCAAGTGATGGGGGCTGTTGCCGCTGCTGGGCACCTCCGTCAAGTGGATGAATTCACCAAAGGTATCCTTGTCACATGTCAGCAGTGTGTTGCAGGGAAGCAAAACCGGGAATCAAAACTCACATCATCCAAACTGTAGGTGGCCAAGAAATCCGCATATCTCTGATCAGCTGATCCGGTCCAGAAGTAGCCAACCTTCTTGGGCTTGAGGTTGCTGCTGGGGATCTTTGCTGCGGGCAGAGGAGGAAGAGGTGCCTGCAGGATGGGCAGAGGTGGCACAACCTGGTACAGGAGCTCACTGATGCCCGAGATGTAAGGGATGAGCGGTGGCAGGCTGAGATCACGCTCGACCTTGACGGGGTTGGCAAGGGCCAATGTGGCCAAGGCCGCGAGGGCAAGAGCGCTGCGAGTCATATTGATGATGACGGCAGGTGTGGGTGGATGAAGCAAGAGTGAGAAGGTATTGAGAAGGTATTGAGCGAGTTGATGTGAGTGAGTGATGAGATGAGCAGAATTGAGCCAATTCCCTCGACTTATATAGAAGATCGAGAACTGCCTTCCCCCGTCCCCCTTTTTTCCTTCAACCTCACCGACACGAGCGTGGGGGCTCCTCCGGTCAGCAATCCGATGCCAAGAATCAATAAAAGACGTGCTTTCGGAGCTTCGCGGTGGAAAATGAGAGTTTTCCTAGTTTTTTCTGGGTATCCGTGAAGCTATCTCGATGTCGCCATCGAGGTGGAAAGGAGAATGTGAAAAAACGACGGGGGTAAGGGAAGTAGGGACAGTGGGGGACGATGGAGGAAAAGCTTGATTAGAGTAAGGATCGACGATGCAGGTGCAGGAACTCAGTGCCGGATGACCCTGAATGGATGGGGGGCGCGGCGTAACGGGGAGCC